>OY720442.1:8210546-8396029 GCA_963082915.1 Dolichopus griseipennis
AATGTGAAAGGACATGCGGTGAAAATGTGTTTCACAGAGAGTGTGAGTCTACATATTTGGACAAGAAGTTCTGTTCTTCATTTCAAGGTCTTAATAATAAATTTTACAATAGATTTACAATATATTTATATAAATTATTTGTTTGCATACTGCTCTGTCTTTCGCTGTGGGTCTAATAGAATTATAAATAGTTTTATGTTATCTATGTAAAAAACTTAAATATACATACATACATAAGTAGATTTTAGCTTTAACTAAGCTTTAGAATAATTTATCTTTAGTTGTAATAAAAACGAATTACCCAAGCTGTAATACCATTTAAAGAGTTTTAGAATCTATAATTTGGAAATTCGGATGATGTTTGAATTATTAATAATATTTTGGCTCATATTTTTATTATTGAGTATACCATACTATTGAAATTATTAAAAAAAGCCTTGTTCAAAGCCCTCAACTGCTGCCTTCTAAATTAAAACAAAAATATTAAATTAAATTATTAGTAAGACCATAATTGCAAAAGATCACAAATCGATTTGAGGCCACATACAATCAATTTGAATTCGTACATTCAGGTTATATGTATATTTAACTAAAAAATATATTTAATTAATATTTAATTTATATAAAATTATTTCATTTTATTTCAATCAATTTTATATTTATATACTTGTATATCTGAAAGGTCTTATATGACAGTTTAAAGATTCAAATTATTTAAATGTTGTAATACTTTTCACTTTTGGGATTTAAATAAGTTTCCAAATACGACCTTTCAATTTATCCTTTAATGATGATTAGAAATTAATTATTAATGAATTTTAATTAAAAAGTTGACATTTACTTCTACCTATTTTTGTATGTATGTATATTTAAGTTTTTTTTACACAGATAACATAAAATTAAGTGTCAAAAATTAAAATAAAAATATAAAATAAGAAAATTTAAATCATTTAAATAGAATTTAAAATAAATTTTATAGAATAATACAAATTCTATTATATGGAGAATGCAATGAATAGAAAATTGAAATTTTAATTTTTAAATATATACAATAAAAAAAAATAAAATAAAATTAAATATACATTGACATAGTAAAACTATCTATGGTTGTGTATATAATGTAAAATTTAAAATAAAATTAAAAGAATAAAATATCTAACAATACAAAATTACATACAAATCAAATGGTTTCCTATACAATTCTTCACTTTTATTAAGATATTTCTGAAGATTGTATTTTGAATTTAAATGAATTTAATATTTGAATTTTAAATATCAATTTACATATACATTTATAAAGTCTATTTACATGCACGTATATATATTAAAATATACATAATATATGTATACATATATACATGTAGCAATAGGTGGTCCTTTTTAATATTAAAAAAGAAGTTAAAGTTAAAAAGAAATGATTTTCTTTTACAATATTATTAAAATGTTATCCTTTGGGTGAATCTTAAAGGTGTATTGTACGGTGTTAAGTGTGAGCCTATCAAGTGTTGTTTTATGTTTTTTTTTTTTTGTAAATGAATATTCTTATTATACTTAAAAATATATGTTATATTTGCATATATATATTCTTGTATATGTATGCATGTAAAGTTATCTTTAGAAGTTAAAAAAAAAGGGAAAGATAGATTGGTTTAACATTAAAAAAAATTAAAATCCTTACATTTTTTTTTTGTATCTAATTTTATTATTGGGATTGCCAGTTGTCAGTAACTTAGGGTTTCATAGGAGTATAAAAGAAGATGTCAATATTTCATAGAAAGTTATTATAATACTGTAAAAATTTAGTAAAACTTAACTTTATATTCATTTATCATAAACATGTTTCATTTTCATAAAATTTTAAATTCATGTTTATGAGACAAATGTTGCAGGTTCAAGTCAAAGTTGCAAAGTAATAAATTTTTAAGTTCAGTTTCAAAGAATGAAATTTTGTAATTAGATGAATTTTAAAAATTATATGTGTGTACATTTATTTTAAATATTTTAGAAAAATTAATTTAATTTTTAAATTCAGTGAATCACTTTTTCCTTCTCTTCAATTCTCAGAATATCTTTATTTTACTTATGCTTACACTAAGCTGTTAATGTTGCTATTCTTAGAATTATTTTATAAAACCCTTTTTTGAATATCTGTACCTAATAACAGGTAATTCAACAGGCTTCCAAACAGCCTAAAAGTTTGACAGAAACATTTGAGCGATTTGTGAGAGAAACGTTTCTTCGACTTATAATTGGGTTTTAGATCACACCGTCTTGTATTTTTACTGGAACTGTGAGTTGTTCCTATAAGTAGTGTGCCACTATAACACATCAAAACCAGAACCCTTTTTGAACCAAATTTTAGGATGGGACTTGTGATACAAATGTACAGCTTAGTTCAGAAGATAAGAATGCGAAAGGATTATTAAGATTAAGTTTTGGGAAAATATAGAATTCTGGAATTTGATCCAGAAGCTATGTAATAAATATTCGGAAATCGGGTTCACTCATTTTATTTTTAGTCTAATAGATTTTCTCTTAACCAACTTAAATCTCCTAAATCTTCTCTTCTTTTGTACTTCTCTCTTTTTATCTTCAGGGTAGAAAAGCTATATACAAGCCTTAGAGGAAGAACCCAAAAGTTAACTTAACTATCAGTCAATATTTTTGCCAAAGCATACTGAAAACCTTAAACTTTTCAAATCCATTCCATTTTCACAGACTAACTGTTAATCCTTTTGCTTTATGTAAAATAAAATACATACATACGAGTATAATAACCTATATTGAAAAGTTAGAAAATCGAAAAATTAAGGAAGCAAGTGAAGAATAAAGAATTGAAAAAAAAAGTAAATAGAAGGATATGGCAAATCAAAAAATTAAAAATTTATAAAGCGTTTATCTTATATTTCCTTTTTTCCCTATCTTTTCTCCATTTCAAAAAATTCAGTGGAGAAATAATATACATATATATATAGAAAAAGGCCGAAAAGTAATAAATTTATATTGTGTTTTTTTTTTTTAGTTTATTTCGTTTTTTCCACCACTCTTTCCATTCGTTTTTCATGTTTTATTATGCACACAAAGTGAAAATGAACTGCTCTTGGGTAATTGTTTTTTTTTTTCTGAAAGCAAGAAAGATTGAGAATATAAAGGATTGCTAAACTATAAAAAGAAAAAATAAAAAAAATATAAGAACAACTATACTGAAAAAATAAAACTAAATAGGGAAAAATAAATTAAAAATGAAAATTGAGATGAATGAAATATACATATAGGGCTAAATATTTCAATAGATTTGATTTTTTTTTGTTTTTGCCTCCATTGGAAGTCAAGTTAAAAGTTAAAATCTAAAAATATAATAAAAACGCCAAAAAGTAGGCAATAAAAAATTAAAATAACCAAAAAAAAAAAAAACGGTTATCTAACTCTTTAGAATAATTCCTTTTTAAAAGTACATTTCAATTAAAATTTAATTTTTTTTTTGTACAATATGAAATTGCAATTGAAAAGGGGGGAGACATGTATGCACAACACGAAGTTTTTTAGAGACACAAGTTTTATATTTAAATTTTCGAATTTTCGGTACAATATTTTGATAAAATAATTTTTGAGAAAATTAAGAGATATCTTTTGAAATTTTTAGTTTATTTTATGTAATTAGGAAACTTGGTTGTCCGACTTTACTAATTGTTGGGTTTTTAATTTAAAAGTGAAGTTCTTCATTAGTTTAGAAGGTATCCGGCTAGTTTATCGCAATAATAAATTCACAGCAAAGTTCATCGCAAGCAATTCATCGCAAGCAATTCATCGTAAGCAATTCATCGCAAGCAATTCATCGCAAGGAAATATTCATCGCGAATCAGGAGGGATTTTAGAGTTGAATTCTAAATCAGGATTACCGCTTTTTCCAGAATATTTATATGTGTGTTTGTATATACAATGTTAGAAAAAAAAAAATCGCGCGATTGTTCTGGCTACCAGAGTTAAATAATTAAATAATAATAAATTGCTTACGATGAATTGTTTGCGATGAATTGCTTGCGATGAATTGCTTGCGATAAATTCCATCGCGATGAAATGCTTGCGATAAACGAGCCTAGAATCGTTTAGAATTAGATTTGGATTATTTTTGAGCCCATTAAATTTTTTTAAATAATGATCAAAGTTTTAAGTCCTTGTAGTGCTTTATTGTTTAGGATAAATTCAAAAGGATATTTACTATTATTGATATCCACAACAGTTTGTTTCAATATCATGAATCCTTAAGGAAGCTAAGGAAAATATAAATATTAGGGGGTTTTTCCTATGTAAATATGTAATATGAAAAATTCAGGGATTTCCACAGTAAGTAATTCTTAAATATACCATAGATTGTTAGAACAGCGATCTTAGTGAATTCCACTTCCAATTAATACATTAGGTAGTATTCGGTCTTTATTATTTAGGAACTTCTTAAGTCCTTTGAAATTTGTTGAATTTGGAGTGGTTATATTTGTGTAAAATAAAATTTATGTTATTACTAAAAATGTTTACATCAATTTTAATTTTCACATAGCATTGAATTTGTCATTAAGTCACATCGTAAGGGTTTCAATCCAAAAAAATTTCAAAAATATTGAAAGTATTTTCGATTAAAATAAAAGTAAATATTAAATAAAAAACAACTTTTTTTTTTACATTGTCATTATATTCAATTTTCTTCACTAAAATAAACAATAAATTGATCAAATTTGAACTATCAGTCAGGTGTATAATTATTTTAAAGGTCACATTCTAACAATTTACACGTCGCTTTGTTTTTTCTTTAGTTTTATTTTTTAATTCTATTTTAATCCTTTTTTTATGTTTGTTTTATTTGTAAAAGGATCATATAACTGTAATTTAACTTTCTTACAAAATATAAAAAAAGTTTCCATTAATAATTTTAAATTTAATGTAAATGTGTAGGTATATATTAAATTTTATATCATACAATATACCTATTTTTTAATATTATTACTATAACTATAGTATTATGAAATATAAAAAGTTATATTAGGAAATACAAGATGTCCTGCTTGTGAACTTTTGTGAAATAGAAAAATTCTCAATATTAATATATGGCTTTACTACAGATTCTTGCATTCTTTACTACAGATTCTTTACTACAGTTGAACCCCCTGTATGTTCTTTAACAAGAAAGTATTTTTTATTTTATTTGGCCACCGCATTAAAATTTCATCTAGTTAATTTTATTTTTTTTTTTTTATTTTTCGAATAATAAAGAAAAACCACAACATTCTTTTTTGTTGTATTTGTTGTGTTTGTTGTTGTTTTTTTTAAGAAAAAAAATACAAATAAAAAATATAATAGAATTATGTATTTATCCTCTTTTTTGTTTTTTTTTTCTTGTTATTATTTTTTATTCCTTTAAAACAATTGACAAAAATTAGTTAGTTGGTGGAGGTGGGTTAGAGTTTGTATATATATATATATATATAAATGTGTGTGCGTATATGTGTATTAGTACTAAACTTTATTTGAAATAAAAATAAAGAAAATAAAAAAAAAACAAACAAATGCCTAAAAAGTTTATAAGGTTTCTTTGATATCCTTTTCCTAAGTTTTATTTATCCTGTTACAACAATATGGTATGTATATGTGTACTCTTTGTATTACACACATAATAACATAAGTTTTTAAAAAAAATATTTTTTTTTTAATGTACACAAAAAAAAAATGTCATGATTAAAAAACGGAAAGAACTGGACTCTTTTAAAAGAGGAAAAACCATTTCATACCAGTCTGTTTTTTTTTTGGTTTTGGGTTGAGTACGGTTAATCGAATCTCAAAATCTTGTTTTTTTTAATTCTAAACTAAACTTCGGTGTCCTATACCTATATTGAAAGAAATTCCGTGATATGCATTAAACAATTGAGTAAATGACGAAGGACGATTAGCCCCTAAGTCAGGACATCATATATTATTTCTGAGAAAGATGTGCGTACAATCTAGATTTTGAAACTGCTTGGAAACTTCATTCTGATTAATAATTTTTAAATTTATTCACCCAAGTGAGTTCAGTAACTTTGAATAGCCTTTGTCTTCAGATTGACTTAGGTTCAAATAAGTCAATAAAATTTTATCATAATTTCTAGTTTAGTAGTTCCTACATTTGTCATTGGGTTCAAATTAATTAATTATAAAAGGGTTCAAATTATAATAACTTAAGTTTTCATTTGATTTAAAAAGGACATATGTTGACAAAAAAAATTTACTTTAAAATATAACTCACAGATTAAAACTTAATCTATGGTAAAGATAGGATGGGCAGTCTAAGAGTTCAAATTGAATTACCTAGTTTGTACCAAGTCTTTTATGGTATGGGTCTTTGTTTTTGAAAAGCAAAATTTTTTTTCTAAATCGAAATTTTAATTTACGACCATTCGTACGTGCACCCCCTTTTTTTTTCTTATTATATGTGTAGGACATTAAATATTAATAAAAAAAAAGTATTAAAACACAAAAAGGACATTCATCTGTGTAAACTGGACATTAATAAAATATGTATGAGAAAAATAAAAAAAAATAAAAAATTAAAAATAAAATAATAAAAAGAAATCACTTAAGGGAAACACACACTATGTGTAATGGTGCGTGATACATTCTTTTGTGGTTTTTCTTTTTTTTTAATTTATATTTGTTTTGTTTTTGTTTTTTGTTCAAAAAGAAAGAAAATAAATCCTTCTTCATTTATTTATCCTTCAAGCTAAAAAACATATATATATATAATATATACATATATTTATTTTATATGTTATGTATATATGTATATATAAAAATAATAACATCAATAACAAAAAATTACCTGTAAGAAAAAGAACAACAAAAAAACGATGTGTGTGTAGTGGTGTTTATAAAAAGTAAGTAAAACTGACTTCCTTTTTAATAAATTTGGTCACCTTTTTTTGTAATAGAGCAGGACAAACAATATTTATATATATATAATTTTTTTAAGTTACTAAATTATACAAGCCTTTATAAAAATAGTGGAAATTTTATTTATATAATACCTACGTTCAATTTAATATACAGGGTGTTTCCGGAAAACGATTATAATTAAACCAGAGAATGATTTCTTCTTCTTCTTCTATGGCGCTACAGTCCGTTGTCGAACCTTGGCCTCCTGAATCATCCTCTTCCAGTTCACGCGATCTTGGGCAGCAGTTATCCAATTTTGCTCTTGCAGCATTGATACAGCGTCTGACTCGACTGCATCAACCCATCGATTTCTCGGCTTTCCCACTGGTCTTTTTCTATCTATTTTCCCGTTCAATACTTTTTTTGGAATGCGGGAATCTGGCATACGTTGTATGTGACCGGCCCACCTAAGGCGTTGTAGCTTGATGTATGTCAAAACATCGCTGTCGGTGTATACATTGTATAGCTCTGCGTTGCGTCGCATTCTAAATTGGCCCTGGTCGATAATTGGCCCGATAATTTTTCGGAGTATTTTTCTTTCGAAACGGGAAAGTGGGTTTGCCGTCGCTTGGGTGATCGTCCACGATTCACTGCCGTAGCATAACACCGGTCTGATAAGAGATTTGTACAGCTCAAGTTTAGATTTTCTGCTGACTTCTCGAGATCTCATTATCTTCAACACAGAGTAGTAGGCGCTGTTTGCCTTGCCTATCCTTCGGGTTACCTCTGATGTTTCATCGTTTGCACTTGTTATTTCGGCCCCTAGATATACAAAACTTTTTACTACTTCCACGTTGTCATCACCAAAAGTAATGTTTTGTCTCTCTCTCTGGTTACGTCTGGATACTACTAACATTTTCGTCTTATCGATGTTTATCCTCAGACCCAGTTCTATAGCTGTTTTCTCTAACTGGATATAGCATTCTCTGACACCTGCCTCTGATCTTCCTAGTAGATTTAAGTCGTCTGCGTATGCTGCTATCTGGGTGGTTTTGAATAGCAACGTGGCATTCGGGTCAGATGGGATTTTCCTGACTATGTGCTCCAGGGCAAGATTGAAAAGCATAGGCGCGAGTCCATCCCCCTGTTTCAGTCCCTGTTTGATGTTGAAGGGTTCTGTGAGGCCCCCTTGGATTTTTACCCTCGCGCTTGTGTTTTGCATAGTCGCTTTAATCAGTCTTACTAGCTTTGCCGGTACGCCTAGGTTGCTTAAAACTACATATAATTTTTCCCTTTGGATAGAGTCATAGGCGGTCTTGAAATCTACGAAGATTTGATGTACATCGACATTTCTTTCCCAGCACTTCTCCAATACCTGCTTCAGCACAAATAGCTGGTCCGTTGTAGATCGTCCTGGCCTGAAACCGGACTGGTATTCGCCTATGATGTTTTCGGCAATTATTTCTAAGCGGGCTTTCAAGATGTTAGTGAAAACTTTGTAGGAAGTGCTAAGTAGCGATATCCCTCTGTAATTTTTACAGTTGAGCTTGTCTCCTTTTTTGTAGATTGGACATATAATACTTAGTTGCCAGTCAGCGGGTATTTTTTCTTCTTGCCACACCTTTAGTATTATTTTATGGAGGATTTTTTGTACCGTTTCTCCTCCCTCACGCAGAAGTTCAGCCGGAATGTTATCTGCACCAGGAGCCTTGTTATTTTTCAATAGCTTTATGGCATTGATCACCTCTGTTAATGTAGGTTGTCCCGTGATTTCATTTTGGGTTTGCCTTTCCCCTGTGATCTGTTGTTGTTCATTTACTTCATCGTTTGGTGCATTTAGTAAGTTTTCAAAATATTCTTTCCACCTGTTCTTAATGTCATCCTCAGATGATAAAAGATTATCTTCTGCATCTCTACATAAGTTTGACTGAGCTTTGTAACCATCTCTGATGATGCGGATGTCTTTGTATGCTGCTCTGATACTATCGCGATTTTGCAAATTATCTTGGACCTTTCTTAGCGCATCGTTCTGCCATTTCCTTTTTTTCTTTCTGCAGATTTTGTCGGCCTCTCTTCTAAGTTGCTCGAAATGTAGTTGCTTAGCACGTGTTGGTCTACTCAATTTTCCTTTGTGTGCTTCATTTCTTGCGGCTACCGCATCTCTGCATTCTCCGTCATACCATTCGTTTCGAACTTTTATTGGCTGGAAACCAATAGTTTCTTCAGAAGCTCGATGCAGTGCCGTTTTTAAACTATCCCACATTTCATTTAGCTCCATGTGTTGCAACTCCTCTAGATTTAAGTTTGTCTCGATCGACGCTTTGTACTCGTTTTTCACAGATGTTATATTGAGTTTGCTTACGTCCAGCTTCGTTGCATTGTGTTTCCTCAATGCTCGTTTGGCTATGATTCTGCTCCTATATCTGATTTTCACAAGATTATGATCCGATCCACAGCAGGCTCCTCTATATGCTCTTACATCCATGATGTGGGATGCCCCTCTCTTTTCAACTAAAACGTGATCAATTTGGTTGAACGTTTTTCCGTTGGGAGATATCCATGTAATCTTATGAATGTCCTTGTGGGGGAAGAATGTGGATGATATAACCATTCTCTTGCTACTCGCGAAATCGATTAATCTTTGTCCGTTATCGTTGGTGGAACTATGTAGGCTGTGTTCTCCAATCGTGCCTTTGTATACTTCCTCTTTTCCAATTTTCGCATTCATGTCCCCGAGCAGAATTTTAACGTCGTTCGATGGTATTTGATCGTAGACAGCCTCCAGTTTACTATAAAAATCCTCTTTGACCTGTTCCGCCTTATCCTCAGTAGGTGCATGAGCGTTTATCAAGGATACATTGTGCAATCTTGTTTTGATGCGGATTACACAGAGTCTCTCATTCACCGGTTTAAAATCTAGGATCGCCTGTTTGTACGCTTTGTTAACTAAAAATGCCACGCCGAATTCTCTCTTTCCACCATCTTTTCCACTGAAGAATACCGAGTGGCTCCTAAGATCCGAGATACCTTTGTTGTGCCATTTTGTTTCTTGAATTGCTGCTATCGCTATTTTATACTTTATTAGTTCAGGTAGCAGGGATTTTAACGCTCCTTCTTTGTTCAATGTTCTTACATTCCATGTTGCAAAATCAATATCCATTTTCTGTTGCTTGGGTCGGTGCCGTGTTTCCATTTGTATCCGAGGCTTTGATTTCGGTTTCGTAACAATATTTTTTTTACTGGATAGGGCTGTTAACCGTATGCCAAACCCCCATCTTTGGAGGGCCGTTGGGTTTGAAAAGTTGCTTCAGAATTTGCCATATAATGCGTTGAAGTTCTCATAACTATGTTACGAGTTCAACTGCATTATATAGCGTTTTCCTACTTCCTGAGACGCCGATGTATGTGGCCATTCAGGTTGCAACTTTTCTTCCCTCCTCCTTTCTCAACCGGGCTTGGGACCGGCTACGGCGGAGTTGAATGATTTGAGAAGTTTAAAATAAGTAAAAAGTATCCGAAATAAGGTTGTGTTTTCATTTGCATCCCAGGCGTTGATCTACAGGGTGTTTTAGGAAAAGTTTTTATCTCAGGACATGATTTATGCAATGTTAGAACAAATAAAAAATTATCTAAATCAAAGGACTGGATTTCCTTTAGTTTTCGAGCCATTGGTTTACAGGGTGTTTCAGGAAAATATTATAACTTCAGGATATTATTTGATAATTTAAAACAAGGACTGAGTGAGGAGGTTTAATTTCTATTCGTTTTCGACTCATTTGAATTATTAAAATATTCTTCAGATTCAAAATACATATCCAGGCTTAGTTACCCAGGGCAAAATTATTTTAAAATACTACAATTATCCTTGTAATATAAAATATAGCTTTCAATTATAGAATTCAATCGTAGACACCCTGTAATGTATAAAACTAATAGAAGGACATTAGGATATTATAAAAAGAAGATTATTTCTATTGTTTCGGTTAAATACAAAAAAGTCTACTTGTACATGGATATATATATATATATATACTATATATGTACTCTTTATTTACCTGTCATGTTTTATGGTTAAATAGAAAAATAAGGTTTTTATGTTTTTGTGTTTTTTTTTTTATTTTTCTCTTAAAAGAAACAAGAGTTAAAAAAAAAAAAAGCACAGGAACTTAGGCTATAATTGTATAATTGTAAACAAAGCCGTTAAAAGGATACACAGGATATACTGGATTGCTTTTTTTTTTTATTTATTTTATTATATTGTTATTTTTCTTGTACTATATTTAAAAATTAATTCATAGTTGATGTTTTGTTGTGGTATTTTTTGTTTTTTTTTGTCCTGTTGGAGATGTTCCTGTGTTTTTAGAGTTGTGTTTGTATAATAAATGTTGTTATATTAATTTTTATGTATGTGTGTTTAAATTGTAAAATTTTTTGACTTCTTTTGTTCATTATTATCTAAAGGGAATTAAATTACAAAGTTGGGATGTTGTTTTTTTCATTGTTCTTTTAAAATGAAACCTTATTTTTTTTTTTTTTGAATTTAAATTGAAATGGGGAAGACTGTATTTATAAGATATTTATTGTTTCTTCCGTATTATTTTAATTTAATCATTTTTTGTTTTTTTTTTGAAAAATCTTAATAATCCTTTTAACAAACATATGTATTTAATATTTAAATAATCGTTTTTTAAGTTTGACTAAAAGTCGTTTTTTTTGAAACATTTAAATTTTTTTTGGAATGAGGGGGAATAAATTTAAAGTTATAAAATAAATTTTGACTGTGGAGTAAGAAAATTAAATGAAATTTGAATAACTTAGTAGGCATTTAGTTTTTCACAAAAATATTAAAATTTATTAAGAAAAGAATTTATAATATTAATTTTTCCTTATAAAATCTATTTGGTTACCAAATATATAATGTAAAATATAAAAATTGTATGAAACTTGTGAAAATTTAGAGATATTTTTCCTTCATTTTGAGGATTTTTATAAAATTTTATTTTGGAAAATTTTTGTCTATGAAAATGGTTCACAAAAATTATTTTTAGAGTATATAACATTTAGAAAAGGTTTGCAGCAAGTCAAGTTTGAATTGTAACTTTTTTGTGGGGTCTTAGAGTTATAAAAGGCAGAAGAGTCGCTTTTTACAGAAAATATAAAGAAATTATGGTTTTATTTCTATCACTATCGAATTCCTTTCGCATTTAATATAATGGGGACTGCCACCGCCCAAAGCCTCGCTAAACAAATTATTTTAAGTCTAAATTTATTTACAAGTTTGAAAACAATTCCAAATTTTTTATTTAAAAAAATATTTTAGCAGCAAAGCATTTAACTTGGCAACTAGATCAACTGCTTTCTTGATTTGAAGTTACTTTAGACTTTTATAAGGGATTACGAATTTAAATCTTAGGATGGAAAGTTCTCGAAGTACTTTATTTCATAATTTATTTACAATTATTGAAAAACATTTTGAATACGAAAATGAAGAATACTTTCTCTAGTTAACATAATAATGAGTGGAGTGCTTATATTTTTCATAGGTTCATAATATGAAAGATTAACTAGTTTTCAGAGCTTAGGTTTAATTTATAATTTTCATTTAGTTATTAATTAAACAGATTGGTTTGCAGAATTATTTGCTGATTTTTAGTGACCTCGTTCAATTTAATATTCAATTAGTTGCGCCCAGAGCTCGAAATTTGAGCTGTTGTTGAGTTCAAATTATTATTAATTCTTTCGTAAACCCATAGTATAGGATTTTAACAGTAAATTTTTTACAAAACTAATTTGTTTTAGTTTTGAATTAACTATATCGCTTAGTTATTAATCAAAAAGTCTAGTTGGTAGATTCTTTTTGCTATTTTAGAAAATTTAAAGCTTTTTTTACCTTCGTATATTAGAAGCTATAATAGTCGGGCTTCAAAAAGGTCTAATTAAGAAAGAATTATTAAAAATTCTCATGAGTATTTGAAAATTTTTTAAATCTGAATATATACAAAATCGCACGTTATTATAGTTTCCCTTTCTTTTGGAATTCAAGTTTCTTCATTAAATTCCTCCCTGACTTCTTTTAGTGCCATGATAAGTTTTTTTTTTTTTTTTAATTTATAAGATATAAAAAAAAATTTCCAACTTGATTATTACAAGCTCATTCATTCTGTGTATTATAAAATACAAAATACGCTGCCTGATAAACTGAAATTTATTTTCCAGCAATTAAAAGCATACCAGTAGTGCTTTTAATAATTAGCTTAAAAAAAAAAATTTAATAAAATATGTTTTGTTTTTTTTATATTTATTATTTAAGTAATAAATTCTAGTTTTTATTTTTATTTGAATTTTCTTTACATTTTTTAAAAATTACCAGATTTATTCATGGAATTTATAGTTATCTCTCGTAGTTTTCGTTTTTTTTTTTTGTTTAATTTGCACGATTTTTCTTTTATAATTTTTCATATGAAAATCCTTTATTTTTTTAATTTTTCTGTAGAATAAAGAAAAATTATGGAAAATGTTTTTATATATTTTTTTTTAAGTTAAATTTTCCACTAACCATAAAAATGTCCTTAAAAAATATGTTCATGTTCAGAATATCTTCGAATTTTATATTATCAAACTGAAACTATGAACGTTTCTTGTTATTTTTAAAAAAATTTTGAAAAAATTTTGGAAAAATGTGCCTATTCAGATTTACTTGACTCGTCCATCCGTTCGTCTGTGTGGAAAAGTTCCAAAATCTGAAAAGAACGTATTTTTAAATTGTTATATAAAAGCCAAGCGATTCCGGTTTTTATAGAATATGTAAGTTAATATACGACAAATATAATAGGGTTGCCATACGATACCTTAACCTACCGTTACGCGAAGTTAAATTTTTGGAATATTTTTTAGGAACTTGAATACCTGGAATCCAAACTTTTTTGAAGTAATATACAAAAATTGAAGCTCTAACATTATGTAGCCCTTACAACTCCAAAACGTTGGGATATGCTGAAACGTTGAAATGTTTTTTTTAATTCTTTACAAGGTTTCATGAAAAGGATTGGAAGTCACTTATAATCACTGTACGGAGTTCATCTAAAAGGACTAATAATTTTTTTGAATACAATATTTACTCAATGTAAAGTAAGTTACTTAATTGAGTAAGGAGCAAGATGTCCTTTTTTAATAACCCTTGGTTTTTTTTTAATTCTATGTTTTTTTTTTGTGAAAATTCTTTTGGGGTTTAAAAAAAAAAACATTTTTTTATCTAAATAAATATTTTCTTTTATGAAAATTCATTTCTGTTTTTCCTTGCGTTTTTTTTTGTTTCAAATAGACTTTACATTAAAAATAATTTGTTTTTTTTTTGTGAATTCTTTTGTTTTTTTTTTTTATGTTTTTTGCGTGGAAATTCAGAACGATAATTTTAGCACGCGATATAACAAACAAACAAGAAAAAACCAAAAAGAACGTAAAATAAAAAACGAATAAGAGGAGAAAATAGGAGCATTTTCATGATGAGGAAATTACCAAAATGGAAAAAAAAATTTTTGGAGGTTTTTATTTTTGTGGGTTTATTTTTTATTTATATGACACGAAATTATAAGGAAAAAACGAAGTAATTTTAATAAAATAACGTTTATAATGTGTAGAATAATTTTAAGTACTTATACTAACTTCCAAACTTAATTGCAGACCTTATTGAATTCTGCAGCACTTAAAAATTCTAAAAATATGCCTCGAACGCTATTTAGTCCTTTTGGATCCTTTTAAATTATTTAATAGCTAATCGGTTAAAAATTATTTGGCATTATAAAGGTTTCAATCAAATTACAAAAAAAATTTCAGTTCAGGTTTATATATCACATATGAGAATTTCCAAAAAAGTTCTAAAAACCTACAGTGTTACCATCGAGATTCCATTGATAATCAATCTTTGCATTACAAACAAATTTACTTATCCACTTTTTCATTTACTTTTTCGGGAAAAGGGTCGTAATATCTTATTAAAGATATTTATGTTTTAAATTTGAAACCAGTTAATATCATTGTAGGTGTATGGAATTGATTAATATGGTACAAACAAATTGAAATTTAGTGATATGTCGTATGTTATTCACCTACGCAAAAAAGGTAATTTGTAAATTATAAATTAAATATGTAAATTGATGTATATGTGAGATAAAATGAAAATGTCCTTGAATATTAAATCACATAACGAGTTAAAATATTAATTTAAAATTTGTTGTAAGAGCAATTCAATTCTTCTTCAATTTTTTAAGATCAATTAAAAATGTAATATTTTTAATAATTAATGGAAAAATTAAATTTTATTTATAATTTAGCCTACATTCAATGAGTTTTAGAATGTACACAACTCTATACGAATAAGAAATACTAAAATTATACTAGTGTATAAACTCATATGTTACTTATTAATATACGCGGATCGAGTTGACGCCAAAGGTTTGGATGGTATATAGGTGGTTCAAAATGGTTTGAGAAATATCTATAAACAAACTTTCAACCAAATTTATGTTGATCTTTAAATTTTTAAGATATCTTCTATCTCTTGTCTTTGGGTTTACCAAATTTTATTAAAGTGTTCTTAAATATGAATGAGTGCTTTCAGGTGCATAGTAATAATAACATCAATTCTGGTTTTTTAAAAAATTACTTCACAATGGTATGGAAATTTACTTTGAAAAAAAAACGCTTAGAAGGTAATGAGCTTCATACGGAAAATGTGCTTTCAAAGCCTCACATGAAAAATATGGCCAAATTACATGAGGCAATTCCCATAAATTTATTGAAATTTATCTAACGTTTCTTTTAAAACTTTTTTATTTCAAATTTGGTTAAAATTTGATTTTACGGTTAATTTCACTCATTTATGAATTCTTCTAAGTAATTTATTGTGCCTTTGCAAAGACTCCAAAAATCAGCAGGTGTATTGGTCCTATAATTTTGGTAAATTTACTAATAATGAATTATGAATGTAAGTTCTTTCAATCGGAATCCTTTAGTAAACTCTTATATATATATATATGAATTAATATATTCCTTAATTGATCTTAAGTTTTTAATCAGTTTTCCAGAATACATTCAACTACTGTAAGACCCATTAGTTCCAGGAAATATTTTTTCCATTTTATAATATTCTTATTACTTTTTCATATCATTGTACTTTATTTTTTTTTTATTTTTATTGTATTTTTCCTGTTTGTATCAGTTACCTGTTTAAAATACATTAACGGTATAATAAAAATTATATATGTATATATATATATATGATGGTTAAAATATTTCATGTTGAATTTTCATTTCTATTTAAGCAAATTCATCATAAACAATAAAAAAATAAAAAAAAAACAACAACAAAAAATGAAAAACTACCTTAAAAACATAACTGCAATATTAAAATAATATTTTTATTTTTGATTCAAACTCTTTTTTCAACTCAAATAAATAATAATATTAAATTAAAAATATATTTGTATATATATGTATATACATCTATATATAAAATATTTAAATAATGAAAAATTAATAAATGGGCGTCAATCAAATTATATATATTACAACAAATGTAAGAAGAGGCAAATATATTATTAAAGAAAGAGAAAAAACACAGACTACATATAAAAATAAGTAATTAAAAAATAAGGGTTTTTAAAAAGCACATTTCCTAAATTAAACAGTTTTTCAGATGATATAAAATATAATGAATATTATAATAATTGCTTGAAACTTTTCTTTCAATTTTATTATATAAGCAAAAATTATAAAAAAATCGGCAGCAACCTTTATTCGATTTTACGGAAATTTTTGTTATTTAACTCAGAAAACTTTGGACAAGTATTCAAGTTAAAAATTGTGAACCTTTTGTTTTTGAATTCTTACAACGCTAAAGCAGTTCTTAAGAACCTTTACTTGTTTCTACGGATCTATACCTACTCTAAAAATTACAAGTTGACTTAAAAAATTTAGGAGATATAAGAGATCAAAAATTTTAAAAGATCTTAGCTTCGCATAACGGTAATTTAAAGTATCGTATGGCAACCCTATATTTTTTAAAATAACAGATATTTATAAAACTTTTAAAAAGAGTGTTAGATGTGAATTTTAAGATTTCAGACAAATCTTATAGGAAATTGGGGTGTTGGGGTGTGTGTAGTTCTATAATGGGTGAGGTTACAGAAAAAAATCCCTGACAGACGAACAAAGTAACATTACAGCTCAGCTACATTTTATTACATAAGTTTTTTTAAAAATATGCTAAAAAAAATGACTACATATTAAAAATAAAAAAATAATAAGAAACAGTTAATCGTTTGTTACCGCTAAACGTTGTCATTACGCAAGCAATTATAATGGTTTAGTCAATTTTTGTTTATTTTTTGTTTTAATTGTATATGCACGTACACCCGCACACACTTACATATGAACGCGCAATAAAATAATAAAATTTCTTATGCGTGTGTCCTTATTTTTTATATTTTTATTAACAATTTTTTATTTTTTTTTTGCTTTTTACAATGGTACCTAATATTTATAAATAATATAACGGTAATTTTTTATATTTTATAATAGCTATATAAAAATAAGAAAAAAACAAAAAAACAAAAAAAAAAAAATGTATAAATGAATAAATAAAAGCGCAAATGTTATCGATAAGTAGAAATAATTTGTCAAATAAAAATGAAAAATAAAAAGAAAATTAAATAAAATAACGGTAAATAGACATTTAAAAAAACATTTAAAAAAAATTTATCTCGATGTCGTTATTAGAACTAATTATATGTCAAGAATATGAGATTATTTAAAAAAATTGCATTGAAATATTGTTTGAATCTGAAATTTACAATTGTAAAATCTATGTTTAAATTTTTTACAATTTTGTATTGACAGTTGTCAATTTAAAAGAAATTACATACTGTATTTACAAAAACCAATTAAATTAAACTTTTTTTTATCGATTTATTTAACAACTAAAAGCACATACTAACATATAAAATATATTGCCGAATGTGCAGCTTTTAATTTTAAACTTTACAAGTTAGTCCTGAAAAAATTTGCTTTTTTGGATAGCTTTAAAATAAAATTTAGTTTATTTTTTAGACTTTTCAAGCTTCTGAACAATTATTTTAGTTTATTTTTATATGTCACATGTGACTTGCTTGAGCAAATAATTTGTAAGGAGTTGACATCTGTTAGTAGTATGTACAAATAAAATAATAACGAACGTTGAACTTAAAGAGGAGGAAGAAAGACTATTTAAATTTGTAGGCGATTTAGCGTGCAACCTAAAAATTTTACTCAGGATTTTTAAAATATCAACTAATCTTAACTTTCAACTTGTAAATGAAATATTCTACTTTAGATTAGTTAATTAATTATAGAATTTTGGAAGTGCTTCAAATTTATCCGAATAACTTTTGTTTTATACAAAAATATATAATTGATGCTATAAGATAGATACAAAAAATGCTCAGGCGAATGCTAGCTTTTTTATAACCTACTCTAGAATATACTTAATTAACTAATTAAACAATTTCTAAGTCCTTCAGTTAATTATTTTCAATTTTGTAAGTTTATATTTCCCAAAAAATTTAGAGGCCCGATCACACACAATATTATTGCTCAATATTTGATATTGTTCAATAAAATTGATCATCTGTGTGTTGTATTGACACATTGTACATTATATTGAGCAAAATTTAAAATTTTATATTTTACTCAATGATATGATTTTTAAATTGTACAATATGAAATATTGTAATCTGTGTACAATATTGCGCTATATTCTTTCAATTGAAGTTTAAACGTAGAACCGTAAAGACATGTACGTTTTTATTATAATTAGCTGATATAAATTTGGTATAAGAATGTCTCACATACCTCAACAAGATCTAGGAAGTATATTTTCCAAAATAATAACGCTAGAAATCTAAAATTTTATACAAGGTATTTCTGTCTCGGGTGGTTTGGATACCTATCATTAGCCTTTTAAGAACTAATATATCTATAAAAACCGAACATATCTGCCGAGGTAACCAAGAGCAAGCAGTAATATCTCCGAGGCCTATAAAGATAAATCCTTTAAATTTTTCCTTTATGTCCCCTAATTTTGAGTGAATTAAAGCAGGGTTCGGGTACTTCCTACACACCTCGAAACACTTAAAGCATATCTTTGAAATTAATATAGCTAAAAATTTAAATTTGGTACAAAGTAGTTCTGTCTTGTTTGCTTAATGTGCTTGAGATGGTTTGAAATTCAGCTTCGTGTAACTGTCAATTTAATTTGTATTTAATATACTAAGTCAGTTGCATCGCTTTACTGTTCTTTAATTACTTGTTTTTGTTTCCTTATTTTTAAGCACTTACCTGCTATACAAGCAAAGTCTGTTTTCATCAACATTTTTGCTACAACTAAATTATTTTACTAGAAATTAATATTGTGCCATAATATTGTGTTGTGTATGGATGAAAATTAAAAAATATTGTAGAATATATTGAACAAATAAAATTGCGTGTAAGTCAGCCGCTTTAATGTTTAGTTGAGATTTTTCTGGAATATTTTGTACTGCAATATCATGAGCTTAGACATATAGAGCTATAATGGAATATACATCTAACTAACCAATGAACCATCATACAGTTTAAGTATCATTTAGCTTTAAAGCAATTTAAATCTTGATCAGTATAAATTAGACAGATCTTTAAAGTTAATTAGGTAAGGGGTATAAGTTAAAAAATTTAACTACTATCTGAATCTAATCGTTTAATTTTTGTGTTCCGGTATTAAAACAATCAGATAATAATAAATCTCACTTTAATGTTAGCATTATGTTTTTATTTTAAATCTAGATTCAATTTTTTATTTTGTAAATAAATCCTTCCAACCCCTTCCGCCTTTTTTTCAAGAACCTATGACTTGCTTTGTTTGTTATAATCACAATCAATCTGTAAATAAAACGCATCACATATCCCATCATAATATTATCATTTAAGGAAGCGAAAAATATTTTTATTTTATTAACCAAATTATTTTTATTGTTTTTTTTGTTTTATCTTTAAGATACGAATAAAATCTCCAAACCCATAACTTTCCTTTTGTTTACTTTTTTTTTTTTAGATTTTTTAATACTTTTTGCACATGGAATTTTTTGGGTTTTTATTACATTATATGCGTATAAATATCATGTACATATGTAATATTTATGTTGCATTGTATAAATATGTATAATATATTTGTATATTGTATAATATTTTGTAAAATATTAAATATGTATGTGTTCAAAAAAAATTTTTTTATGACTTTTCAAGCTTTAAAACTTATCAGATTTTTGTTTTGTTTTTTTTTTTAAATATTTTATAGACGTTACACTCTGTTTAAAAACTTAGTAATAAATATTATGAATTTATGTCAGAATTTTGATAATATTGTATATTATGTATATAATTGTTAAAAAAAAAAAAAAATAATAATAATAAAAAATAAACAAAATTGAAGAGTAATAAAAAACATATTTATTATTATACTTTTTAAAGTTAAATTTAACATAATAAATGTACTGGAATGTTTATTGGTTTTTTATATTATATGAATGTCCTGTTTTCTTGTGGTTTTAGCTAAAGGATTTTAACTAATTTTAGTATTTAGTAATAATTAAGAGAACTGAATTAATAAGAAAGTTGTCCCTTAAAAGTTCTTAACATCAATAGTTACTTATTATAGAATTATTAATTTTCACAAGTTCTTTAAAGTATTAAGTACCGACATGTCAAAAGGAGATAGGACTCATGAAGTCGGAAGTCAGGTTAAGTAGCTTCCTTCAATTCACTCACAATCAATTATAAAACATTTTATGTGTTTCGTATAATTATTTAACGGTATCGAAAATTATCTGGAAAAAATTTCTTTTGCAGTAAAATATTTTGCATATCTTTAGGCGATATACAAAATCTTATTTTAATCTGCTTTAATGCTTTACATTTCGTATTTCTCTATATTTTCAATTTTTTTTTAATAAAATGGAAAAGTGGGGGTCTTAGTTTAATTACACTTTCCTTAGGGGTTTTGAGAATCTCCCAGCTCTTTGGGAAAACTCTCATTCCTCCTTTGGAGTTCAAATTCATTAGATTTTCAGGTTGTATGATGCTATTCATTAAGTATTTGAATTAATTTAGGGAACCTGATTTAGCAAAAAGCTCGTTTTAGTAATTTTAGAGCTTTATTACATAATCCCAGAATCATGTCCTATATGTTTCTATTAATCTTTTACTGTTTCCTGAATAACGATATTAATTTTGTATTTAATTTTTTTTTATATGATTTGTTATGCTCATTTGTATGTCTGAAATAAATTCTAGAATATTTATTACAAAAAGATCTTATCATTTTGGATATTTTAAATAAAAGTTTATAAATTTTTTATAAAAGATATAACTTTTCCAAAAAAACAAGATATTTTAAAATGACACAATTTGTTACTTTCAAGATATTAAATTAAATTTTTTTAATCCTTTTTAGCATTTTCTTTTAAGCATTTGTATATAAAAGGACATATATATATATATATATATAACAGATATAAAATTTGTATTTTAATTAATTATAGTGTTGATATAACAGATAAATTTTACATGTGTAAAATAACGTGATTTATTGAAATATATTTGATGTGGTCTGTGAATTTTTAGAGATAAAAAAGGACCCATATGTGCATCTTAATGGACTTTTAAAGGACTGAAAATTAGAATTGGCTATAAAAATTGGAGTTTTTATTTTATTTTTTTTTATGATTCTCTAAAGAGTTCTTGACCATAAAATATTTTATTAAAGTTATGTGTATAGGTTTATTATTAGACATATATTTTTATGAAATTAAAAAAATTTAATAGAAGAGTGATAAATTTGTCCTAATACTTGAATAACACTCAAACTATTAATTTAGATTTTTATATTTTATTTTGATAAAATGGTTAAGGTTTTGTGGATTTCATTTGTTTCTTCCGTTTTACTATTTACTGAATTTCAGACTGTACCACTAACAGATTTCATTTTAAATTTGTTCATCATATTGGAATTTAAATTTAATTTTTTAGAATTTTAAATCAGATGGGACTTGGAATTCCTTTAGTTCTAAATTTATGAAATTTGAATGAATTCTCGAAATTTAAACATTTCTAAATTATTAAATCCTTAAAATTGGATTATTATAGTATTTATGGGACTGCGGTATTTTTTTTTTGAATTTTAAAAATCGCAAATTAAATTTTTTTGGAATTAATAAAATGTTTGTGTATAATTTCCATTATTCACAAAAGGATATTCAAGGATTCTTTAAATTTTAAATTTTATTTCGAATAAAACAAATAAAAAATCTCGGTTTGAAAATCTCGTTTTTTGAAAATATTGTTTTTTATTGAAAAATATCGTTTTTAAGTTTTTAGAGTTACATACAAAATCAGTATTATGAGCATTTTTAGAATATAAAAAAAAATTTTCCAAATTGAGATCTTTGAAAAAATAGATTTTCTAAAAATGAGATGTTCAAAACCGAAATTTTCTAAAAACAAGATTTTATAAAAAGAAGATCTCCTAAAACAAGTTTTCTAAAAACTGGATTTAATAAAACCGAGACTATAATCCCAAAATTTACATAAAATGTTCTTTATTTGGATTAAATCACAGGATATTTTCAAATGAAGGACTAAGTGGATTGAGATATTCCCATTGACTTAAAAAATGATCCAAATCGTATTGAAAAACACAGAAAACTCTTTGATTCAATCAGAACATTAAATTGAGTTTTTCAAAGGTACAATACAGCAATTTTAAATTTTTTAAAGATATTTTTGAGTTCACAAACATTTTAATATGTCTTTGGTTCCAATCTAAAGATCTTATTTCAAGTCTTTATACTCGTCTCAATCTGATAAAACTTTATTTTAATATACTTTAAAAAAATATCTTCAAATTTTGTTTTTTTTTTAAACTTGTAAATACTTATTTTTTCTTCAAGTCCAAAAGTTTTATTTCTTAAAGTGTAATCAACGTTTTTTTTTTCTTAAAACTGTTGTCCATTTTCCAGTTTTCTTTTATAAGTTTTTAAAATTGCACAAAAATAATAAAAAAAAACTTTTTAATGCTCAAATAAATTGCTTAAAGGTATAAAAAAATTCCAAGTTTAAATTCTTGATCATTTTTTGATTCTTGAACTATTTAAAAAAAAAAAAAAAAAAAAAAAAACAGTTATATTTAATGTTTAAAAATTTAAAACTAAATTTATTTTTCTAAAAAAATTTTGCTATCATTTTTCTTTTACCTTAAAAACTATAAATTTTTTTTATTTCCTTTATTTTCACAGTATTAATGTAGAAATTATATATATATATACATATACATATATAATACCTGATACATCTAAACTAATCCATCACATATTCTGCAAAAAAAAAAAAAATAAAATAAAAAAAATGAAGAAAAAGAAAACATTTACAACAAAATAAAATTAAATGTACACAAGTCATATTCGTTTTTCTTTAAATATTCTTGACTTTTATCATCATTTTCTTTTTCGAAAAAGGAAAACAAAACAAGAAGAAAAAACCTTCAACAGTGTTTTTATGTCAATGTAAAAGATTAGTTTTTCAGTTTTAGTAAGATTTTTGTTTAAGTATTACAAATTACGTGTTACGCTTGTGATGCTGGTTCGTCTACTAGAGCCGTTTCAAAATTACTCTACTTTACACTTAACTTTCAATATTTATATAAAATATATATATATATTTTTTTTTTAATTTAAAACTTTATTTTAACCGTTTTAACATTCTTAAATTATCTTAGGCTAAAATCTACTAATGTTATCAAAATCAATCAAAATGCTATCTGCTAATATTCTTTTGACATTTTATTGCATATTTTTAGGCAAATTTTAAAATTAAATATTAATCTCTTTAGTTTTTTATTTGTTTTTGTTTAGTGTTTAGAAAATATGTACCGTTAAGTTACCGTTAATTTTCGTTAAGTTAAGTGATTATAAATCAAACTTTTAAATGAAGCCTTTTTTCGTTAAATTAAGTCATTCTAAATATTTTCGCTTTAGACACAAATATTTTCACTTGAATTTAAATTTAAAAATATGATTTAACTTAGTAAATGTATGCCCTCTAAAGAATAGTTTTTAATAATAATTCTAAATTTAAATATACCTACACATTTTAGTTTAATAGATATATTATTTATTTATTTATTTTTAATCTAATATTAATGTTTTATTTATTTATTTATTTATTTAGTCAAATATTACGCATTACTATAACTACGCAATATTGGTAAAGCCCTCGGCTGCCAATATTTAATTTTTAATCTGTTGCGTATTTTTAGGCAAATGTTTAAATTGAAAATTAAGTTTTATTTATTAATCTTTAATTAACATATTATTTTAGTTTAAACAATGTCTGAGTGAAAGGTATTATTAGGTATAGTTCCGAAAGGAATAGAAAAAATTGGTTAAAAGTAGTCTCATAGCAAGATATTTTTGATAGTAAACCAAAGAATTCTTGATTAATTATGATAAGATACAGGTACTAAGGGATTTCGAAAGTTGTTTGAACAACTTAGAATTAATGAAACAATTTAATAATTTATTTAGTATTTCTTAAGTGTCTGTTTCAAAAATTATGGCACTAGCAGATTCCTTTACGTTTCAAATATTGAGTACTTCTTATATTACGAAATTAATTGGATGAATATATATCATAAGTCGAATACAACAAAATAATATAACCACGATCTTGGAAAAGTTTTTCAATAAATTTTAAAAGTTATTTTATGCTTTAACTTTTAAGTAAGTAGTCAATACCTTTTAGTTGACAGAAACAACTTTAAATTTTTTTGAGAATAATTTTTTGTTTTACTTTTGTTTCATTTTTAATGCACAGATGTAATTTTTTAAATATCCCTTCGTCTAGTTTTCGTGTTTTTTTTTTTTTTTTTTGTTTCTGAAAAGAAAATTATATTTTTTTTAAATAAACATATACAAGCATCCATATATATATATACACACAATATATTATGTATATCATTTATACACCAAATTTATATCTAACTATTAAAGAATTACTATTCATCCATCTTATACATTACATATATTAACTTGTCGTAACTTTTCTTTAAGATTTTCTCAGAATATTCTGACAACTAAAAAAAAAAATATTTAAGTTTTTAGTTTCTTATTTTTGTTTTATTTCATTTTTCTTATTATTTATTTATATTGAAATGCGGAATTACAAATTGACGTGATCAAAGGAAATTTGTCAGTTTATTTTACAAGACAATTTAAATAAATAAAAAAAAAATGTAAGAAGTAGAACCCATTCTAATAAAAGTTAGAAAAAACAAGTGATGAAAAAAACCAAGGGTTTTTAAAAAAGTACATTTTCAAAATTATATTGTGTGTTAAAAACTCAGTTTAATTTTAGAAATATATACTCGGGTGACTAAGTCACTGCTTACCTGTAAAAACAGTAAATTTTGAATTTGTAAGTCCTAATAGCTCTTCAATGGGGAAGGTTACCAAATTTCTCGAGGATCTAATCTCACTCACCCCCCATACACCTTTTTGACTGGTCTGATAAATGTAGCTCTTTCAGTTCGAAAATGACCTTTTGAACCCCAGTCTGGTAACTGCTTACCCATTGGATATCCTTTTTGCGCCGTATACGTTTTATAAATTCTGGGCCTCAGCTTATTTGAATAGTTGGGAAAAGGTTGATAACATCTGAATTGAAATTTGAACAATGTACGATTTATTAATGAAATAATTGTCCCATTAAACTTAGGAGTAAAGATGCTCGTCATTTTAAAAAAAATCCGCTTTATTTCAGAAAGTAAAAAAAAATTTTTTTTTATATTTGGACTAAAAATTTGTTACATTTTATTTTAAGAAATTTAAATATGATAATGAAAACAAAAAAAAAATTTTGTGCTTAAACTAAAACTTTTGACAAAAGAAACTTTAAATTTTTTTTTTTTTGTCCTTTTAAATAGTAAAAAAAAAAGACTTCAGTAAATTCAAATAAAGTACAGAAGTAGTACAGAAAAAACTGAGAAGTTTTTAACCTGTTTCGGCACACGGTTAAATAAAAAGAACTTTTTGTGAGCGAATAATAGCTAAAATTTGCCGCAAAAAATTCTACTGCTTCAAAATATATTCTTTAAAATTTTTGTTTTCTAATTAGAAACGATTTGACTGAATAATTTTTATTAACCCTTTATGGTACAAGGTCATGGAATACAACCTTTTCAAATTAGTTATTTTTTCTGAGATAATTTGAAAAAAACTCGTGTAAGTTTGACTTGTATATTAATAAAAAATATATGGTGCACATCCCGAAAAAAAGTTTAGAATATTATAATAAAGGAAAGAACCTTAGAATCCTTTATTACAATATTATAGAATTAATTCTAGAAAAAATGGATACACATAAATCTAGGGCTTTTCCCGACTTTGAGGGGCTGTACCATTAAATTATTTTTATTGCAATACCTAGCCGCTGCTGATATTTTTTAGTCAACCGTAGGTAAAAAAAGGACGGACGGATAAACGGACGGAAAGAGTGAAAATATATAGGTACATTTTTACAAAATTTTTTGAAAATGTACTAAAAATCCTAAAAAACTAAAATAAAACAATGATAAATAGAAACTAAAAAAAAAACTATTTAAAGGTTCTCCTTTTTTTTTTAGTTAGTGCAAAGCAGATTAAAACTTCCAAAAATACAAAAGAAAGTGAATTGTTTCAGATGTCAACTAAAGGGTAAAGAATTCCTATATAAATTTTCATTTTGTACTGGGTCATTTGGATTCAATTGGGACGGTTCGTTCAGCTGAAAGTTAGGTCGAATTTTTTTTTGTTGAATTTGTAATGGATTCTTATTATATAGATCAACGATATTATAAACATTCTTTGATGCAGCTTCATTGGATACATTTTATTAACAAAATTAATTATGTAGACAATTTTGTATAAAGTATTTTTTCGTTAAATTAATTCATTATTCGTTAAACTTATGTCTTAGTACATTTTTCGTTAAATTA
Organism: Dolichopus griseipennis; assembly: GCA_963082915.1. Lineage (NCBI taxonomy): Eukaryota > Metazoa > Arthropoda > Insecta > Diptera > Dolichopodidae > Dolichopus > Dolichopus griseipennis. The sequence continues at coordinate 8,237,542 of OY720442.1, forward strand.
AGTCATTTTTCGTCAAACTTTCCTAATTAACCTTTTCTCTTAAATTAAGTCTTATACGTCCTATAATTACAACTTGATACAACTACTTTTATGAAAATACTTACAATTTGGCCTTAAGCTTTGCCATTCAATAAACAAAATTTTTTTTTGGAAATATTTAAATTTATTCATTTAAAGTATGGATTTAAATGCTTTGACCAATTAATTTTCAACAGTTGCACTCTCAAAATTGTGTACCAATCAACCATTTGAAAGCCGGTTTGCAAACCTCATGTCATTTCAATATTCTCCCCTTCAAACATTTTTAAAGTGTGTTTTAGGTTTAAAAAACCCATATTCAATTTGGAATTCGGAGTAAAGACACTGTATTCAACTACTTTAAATATCTAATAGATAAATTGAATCCAAGTCAAAACTATACATCCTAAGATTCTTTTAACAAAATTATTATTAATTTTTGTTTGAGGGCCAAAACTTTTTTCTCAATTATATTATGTAAATAATGAACGATTCACCCAAAATGATATATCAATCCATTTTTTTGGCAGGTTATGTAAACATAAACCATCCTATAATAAATCTTTTTCTAAATATAATATGCAGTATAACATAATATATTTATCAATGTTACTTTCAAGTTAGAAACTATGTTTTCAAGGGTCTCTGTATTTTGATCAATCTAATCAAAAATAAATTGATAACAAAAGTTTTGATGTCAATCAAATTTGATTAAATAAAAATAATATTGAATTGGAGAAAATGTTCCAAAAATAATATATATTATATTTTGAATGTCCAGCCTATTTAATGTATTAAATTAATGTTTATACGTGTATGAGCGTATACTGATAATATTGATTTTATGATTTTAAATACAGGTGATCTTAAAAATGTGAGAGAATTTAAGAATAAAAATATTATTTAAATAAAAATGGAATTTAAGATAAATTTTATAGTTCACTGGAAGTTCACTTATTTCATATTAGTTGTATTTTAATTTAGTTATTTATTAACATTTATAATATTTAAAAAAAAAATTTAAACTTTAATCAAATTATCAACCAATCTTCAGTTAAATTAGATTCCAAATTAATATCGTTCCAGCTTCTAATTAATACCTTAACTGCTAAAGAAAAATAGTAAAAAAGTAAATTACAAGAGTTTTATCAAATTCTAATAAATTTTTTTACTAAGCTTTTATTTTTGTAATTTTTTTTTAATTATTCGTTAAATTAAGTCATTTTTTTTTTTGAGAACTTTTGTAATAAGTCAAATGTCGGTAAAATAATTGTTCTCACAAACTTTGGTATTATGACTTTTTTCGTTAAGTTAAGTCAATATTCGTTAAATTAAGTCATTATTCGTCAAAACTTTTATATTAGGTAAGTTTTCGTTAAATTAAGTCATCATTTGTCAAAAATTTTTATTTGCATAATATTTTTTAATCCTCAGATTATATTCTTTCAATTTGGGAGCTTTAATTAGTTCAGATGTTAATTCAGTGACAGCTTGTTGGATTGAAAGTTATTTCATATTGTAGTATTTCAGTTAAGGGCAATTCAATTTGATTATTATTTTCTATAATATTAACATTGTATAAGTTCATAATTTTCAAAAATGTATATATTTTTCTTATTAAACCAATTAGTTTATTTGTAGAATTCTCATTAAATTTTAATGGTTTCATTTTGTAATTGATAGAAATAAACCAGATAAAGTTGTGCAAACCTTTCGTCCTTTATATTTTTAATTTTATAATTCTTGTTTTAGTATGGAATGAAGTTCATTGGTATAAATTTGAATTTAATCATTAGTATATTCTAACAACAAAACCATTTTTGATATCATGCAACAATACAAATTTTATATAATTGACATTCAATGAAATTTAATATTTTGACTTTATCGTTCAAAACTTTCTTTTAATCGTTTCCGTTTCTGCTTTTTTTTTTGGGTTTTTTGTAATTTCTAAGACCCAGTGGGTCGATAGGTTGATAAATTTGTCAAATTTTAATATATATTTTTATTTTTTTTAGCCATTTTAATGCAAAATTAACGATAATAATACGAGCAATTTAAATAATAAAAACAACAATAATAGCAAAAAATAAAAAAAGGATATCAATCATATTTTATATTTATATATATAAACAAGTATTATACATGTTTAATTATTAACATTGTATACATAACATACAATTATATATAGATTGAAATGTTCTTAATTGTTTGATAAAATTCAAATTATAGAGGAAATAAAATGACATAAAGTCATTAATTATATTTTTTTATTTTTATTTTTAAAATACTTGTAACAATTTATCAAAATATAATAATTTTGATATTTTCTTATTATTTGTAATATTTATTTTAATATTTTTCTTTTGTAATTGATTGGTTCATAAAAATTTTTACCTCAAATTATGTCATTGAAAGTAATCAAAAAATTAAATTAATGTAATTTTTAAGTTTTCTAACTACTTAGGTAGTACAGCTACTACCGATGTCGTAGAAGGCGTACCATGTGTTGAAAAAAGCGACTTGACTTTTCATAAGTTACAAAATTACTAAACAAGTGTTGAAAAAAACCAAGGGCTTTTAAAAAAGCACATTTTCAAAATTTTATAGCGTTTTATATTAATTTAGGAAATATATACGCTGTTGTCTATGTTACTGCTTACTTAAAAAAACAAGTGAATTTTTAATTTTTAAGTCACATTCCTAATTCAATAATTTATAAAATTTATTTTGTTAATCGACTCCTATTAATTTCTGAAGATCTAACTTCCCAAAAATGTTTTGTCTCTAGCTTGAACCATTCAAAAGATATGTGGGGCCAAAAATTTTGCATAATGCTAAATTTTAGTACCGTATGGCAACCCTATATATTTTCTTTTTAAAAATTTAAAAAACTTTTAAAAGAACAGCTGTTTTTTACCGATTTCAGATGGAAAATATACTTAACAGAGCTCTTGTTATAATAATTTAAATATACGGTTTTTTCCGACTTTGGGGGGCAGTAGCTCTCTAACGGGAGCGGCTACAGGGAAAAGTTCTTCTATGAAATTAATTATTTTGCAGTACCTAACTATCCGTGTTTTAAATTTCATTTTTCTATTTCAAAGGAAGTGAAAGTTTTTGTAAACCAACGGACGGGCGGACGGACAGAGTGAAAATATATAGGCACATTTTTACAAAATTTTTTGAAAATGTGCTAAGAAATACAAATTTTCAATCTTAAGAATAGGTGCTTAATTAAAAATTCACTGTATCCTAATTGGTAAAAGTTACAAATAAAATGACAAGAGAACGAATAAGAGGGAAATCAGTTACCACCGAGTGTAGTATAAAATATACATTCAAGTACAGAACTTAAGTATGGCATAATAGATTGCCCATTCTAATTTAAATCATTAAATATCAGATTAAATATAAGTGCATTGACCAATATAGAAATATGAATCTGATATATTACAATAACCTGCAATGATTAATCATGCAATGGTATATAATATTTAGAACGATCATAATGATTGATCATAATCAAATATGTTTCATATATTTCATAAAGGCAATGACCTAAAGGAATGCAATGGTTATATTATGTTTAGTTCTAGTAAATGATAAAAGTAATCGATACTAATTATCGATTTTGTTGTATATGTGTATACTGATATGGCACAATTTTATAAGAATAAGATAGAAAGTTTATTAGTATTAGTAGCGTTAGTATTAAGTTTATAAATATAGTAATTAAGTAAAATAAAGCATTCAGTTTTAAGCAGAAGATAAAACATGTTGTTTCTTTTTATGAATACCATTATATGGCGACCGTGACAAAAAGTGAAATTAATAAAAGTTTCCTTTTATTTCGGTTCGGGTTAATATAAAAAAAAAATTTATATAAAGAAAAATTCTAGTGAAAAAAAGGGACAAGAATTATTAGCCCTCAACAAAAAAAAAAAAAATATATTACCAACTATGTGTAACTAAAAACTAAGTAACAATAAATAAATAAAAGAAAAAGAAAAACACTTGTCTAAATAAAAACTATCAGTGAGTGAACAACAAATTTAAATAAAATATTTTGAAAATTCAAAAAAAAAAAAAATAATAAAAAAAAAAAGAAATTAAAAAAAAAAAAAAACTCTTTTTGAAAAAAAAAAACGAAAAGAAACAGTGCTAAAAGAAAAATAGTGATATCATGGGTGGAACTAAATCAAAAATTGACACCCAGGGCGACATCAACAACAACATTATAATAGATATACTCCAAGAACAACACGACAACGTATATTGGATCCTGTTAATTATCGCAATTATCAAAGTACTTGAAGCAGTGAACTTAATTTACAACGGAATCAGGAAAAATATTAAAAGGAGATACCAGGTGCGAATACCACAAATCGAGTAATCAAAAAAAAAAAACACAAGATAAGTCAAATTCTTTTCTTTAATTTTTAATAAATTCTCGTTTAAATATAAATTCACCATTATTATTATTAAAATAAACTAAATATGTTATATACACTTGTATAAATAAGCTAAATAATATTGTCAATCGTAAATGTTTAACGAATTAAATTAAATAATGTACAAAATTTTTATTTCTATATGCAAATATTGTAATACTAAATAGCAAACTCATATGGCTTAATATAAAATCTTAGAAATATAGTAAAAAAAAAAAAAGAAGAAAAAAAATGAGGAAAAGTAGAATATATAGTTATGTACAAAACAAAACTAAATAATATAAATAAATTTTTTTTTTGAGTGAAAGTAAATAAAAAATAAAAAAAAAAAAAAAAAAAAAACATTTCTTTTAAAGTAAAACCTTGCAATTTAGAACCGATAATTAAGGAATTAATGTAATAACGTATACTATAACTTTGAACTTTTTAACGCTAGACAAAATATGAGCATTTTGATTTTTTGATAAAACACCCTTACATGTATATGTATATATAAATTTTTTATGTGTTTAATAATTTGATAATATATAAACCTATGTACAAAGAACTAATAACGGTAAGGAACGACTTTATAAAAGCTACAAAGACAATATTAAAAAAACACAGGTCAAAAAACCAAACAACATTAGTCCAAAACAAAATAAGAATTACAAGGTGTTATAATAGGTTACTAAAATTAATACAAAAATTGTGGGGTATAACTGAAAATAAAAGAAATTTAATAGAGCATTTCAACTTTGCTAGAGATAGGTTACAAAGGGTGTATAAAGTATTACACTGTGATTATATAGTACCAAATAGTATAAATAGTCTTATGAACATACCAGACGACATTAAATCCGAATCTGAGACAGACAGTAACGACTCCGTAATAGATACAATGGCTTTGACAAATCCAGAATTTCTGAAGTTAGCTTCCTGCACCATTAATAAGAATTATTCCGGGGATCCATTAAGTCTACAATCATATATAGACTCAGTAAACTTATTGGAAGAAATGGCAACTTCGACTACATTAAAAGCCCTACTAAAATCCTTTATGTTATCAAGATTAGAGGGAAAAGCAAGAGAAGTAATAACAGATGAAGACACCCCTAGTAAAACAAGGGGTGTGAATTATGAATTATGACATTTGGTGTTGAATTATGACAGTAAGTAAAGTATTGTAAGTAATTGTCCCAATTGTCTTTATTTTCATTTATATATGAACGTAAGTATTCGTTAAGAACTCTATGGTTTCTTTCTACAGTTCCTAGTGTTTCATGATGGTAAGCTGTAGAACACTTATGTTCAATATTTAGCAGCGAGAGAACTTCTTTCATTATTTGATTTTTATACTCGGTCCCTCTATCTGTTAAAATATTTTTCATAGGTCCGAATATCAGAACACAATTCTCAACTATGGCTTTTGCAACTGTTTTAGCTTCTTTGTTGGGAATTGGTACTGTTATTAAAAATTTAGTCAAGTCGCAAATGATTGTTACTGCGTATTGATTGTTGTTTATAGTCCTTGGTAAGGGACCAATTGTATCTATTACTACTACGTCAAATGATTTCTGTGGAGTCTTTGTCAATTGTAAAGGTTCTTTATGTTTCATTTTTGTCTTATTTATTTGACATTTTCTACAATTTCGTATAAATTTTGCTATGTCTTTTGCCATATTTTTCCAATAATATTTTGTTCTTAACTTGGCATATAATCTTTTCTGTCCCATATGTCCTCCAAATATAGGATCATTATGATACTGGTTTAATAGTTTATTTATATCGAGTCTCTTTTCAATAGTTTTAGGAGTATTTATTATCGCTATTTTTAGTTTATTTAGGACTTGATTGCCTATTTCCTTCAATTCATTTATAGTATACTGTGTAAATATAAGATCATTATTATCTATTTCTAATTCGTTTAGATTTAAATTATTAGTTTCATTTTCTAGTGCACGTAAAAATAACTCTAATGTTATTTTCTTTTTATTCACGAATTTATTCATTTTTAAATTTGTTATACAATTTCTTTTCTTATATATTTTGGCTAGCATTTCATTATCATTTTTTATTATTTTTAATTTGGGGACGTTCCAATTTTTTAAAGCTTCGTAGATTTTAATACTTTTATTATTATTACCGTCTTCCTCAGAAGAATGTATATCATTATGATTATTTTTATTTTTATCATTATTATCATTGTTATTATTGTTGTTATTGTTGGACGATCTTGTTTTCATTTTTAATATTTTAGCGGTATCATTGTTTTGTATCGTTGCATGGGTCAACCTTAAATCATTAATGTTTATGCGTGATAATGCATCAGCTACTACGTTTAATTTGCCTTTTATGTATTCGATCGTAAAATTATATTCTTCTAAGTCTAATCTCATACGTGTTAGTTTGGATGATGGGTTTTTTAATGAAAATAAATATGTTAACGGTTTGTGATCACTTTTTACCGTAAAATGTGTACCGTAAATGTATGGTCTGTAGTGTGTAATTGCGAAATGGATGGCTGCTAACTCTTTTTCAATTGTGGATTTATTAGATTCACCTTTTGTAAATGATCTCGAAGCGAATGAGATTGGTAAATCTGTACCGTTGTAATTTTGAGTTAGTGCAGCTCCTACTGCATCTTTAGATGCATCCACAATTAATGTGAATTCTTTTGAAAAGTCAGGATAGTGTAATATTGGTGGTTTTAATAACGAATTTTTTAATTTTTCAAACGATTTTTGACAACATTCGTTCCAATTGAAGACTGCTTTTTTTCTTGTTAAAGCATTTAAAGGTTTTGCTATTCCAGCAAAATTAGGTATGAACTTACGATAATAGTTAGCAAAAGCTACGAAACGTCTAGTTTCATCTTTATCTTTTGGTGTCGGATATTTTAGAATTACCTCATATTTAGAGTCATCTGGATATATACCTTGATCGGTACATTTATGACCTAAGTATGTAACTTCAGTTTTGAAAAATTTGCACTTTTCAGGATTTAATTTTAAATTATATTGTTTACAAATTGTAAAAACAGATTTCAAGTTTTTCATGTGATGATTTTCGGAACAGCCTGTTACTATAATGTCATCCATATAAAGGAAACATTGTAAAGGTGTCGCACCTGCAAAAGCAAGTGACATCATTCTAGAAAATGAATTTGGAGAGACGTTAAGTCCGAATGGAAGAACTTTCCATCTATAGCTACCTGATTGTGTGCTAAATGAAGTTATGTCTCTAGATTGTTCATCTAGTGGTACTTGATGAAAACCTGAGTATAAGTCTAATACTGAGAAGAATTTTGTTCTACCTAAATTGTCAAGAATGTCTTCTATTCTTGGAAGTGGAAATTTATCCGCTATTAATTTTTTGTTAACCATCCTATAATCAATACACATTCTCCATTTGTTTTGATTACCTTTTTTCGGTACTAAAATTATTGGGCTATTGTAATTTGATTGACTTGGTTCAATCAATTTATTTTTTAATAGTTTATTGACTTGTTTATTTATTTCATCCTTTTGCGTATGCGCTTGTCTATAGTTTTTGATGTAAACTGGATTGTCATCCATAATTCTTAATTTTTGTTTATAGAAGTTATTGACAGACATAGGGTCCGTTTCTAATTGAAAAATATCGGCAAATTCATTACATAGTTTTAATAATTTGGGTATATACATTTTATTTGTATTTTCAGATATGATCTGATTTAATTCTTTAATACGGTTATTGGTCTTATTGTAATTTTGTTTTAATTCTACTATTTCAAAATCAGACAATGGTAAAGTTTTTAATTTAATACTAGATGGAATCAATTTATTTTCTGAATTCGTATTCATAACGCGAACAAAAGGGTTCTTAGAAGACACTATTGTTCTTGGTATAAATACTCCTTCTGAAATTTCTTGATCCAAAATCAAGCAATCGTTATCTGAAGGCAAAGAAAATTTCCTTACAACTTCTGAACGAGCCGGTATTACCATTGTTTGGTTATTGGGTCCGTTAAGGATTGGAATTTCTATAATATTATAATTTGTTTTTATTGAAATTCTCATATTTTCATAATTTATATTACATTTATAAAATTTTATGAAGTCTTTACCGAGTATACCATCGGCTGGTATATCGAAATTATCCGGTACAACGTGCAATTCGCAAGGTAATTCATAGTTTTGTACATAGATTTTTGTACATACTGTACCCAAAGATTTTATGTAATTGCTTGTTATACCTTTAATTTTTATAGTATTATTTTTATTTAAGTTGAATTTGTTATTGACAGATGAGATTTTTACTAAAGAGATATCCGCTTGAGTATCTATTAAGAAATTAAGTTTAGACGTATGTAATTTTGTATTTAGAGAAACATAGTCTGACAAATTTAAATTTAACGTATATACATTTTTGACAGGATTATTTATTGTTCTTCTGTATCTTGAGTTTCTGCCCCCCTCTGCCCATGCCATTGAGGGGCTGTAGTGTTTTCCAGGTACCTGACACTACCATAATTCCTATTATTGTTTCTATTATTTTTACGATTATTATTAAAATTATTATTAAGATTATTATTAGGATTGTTATTTCTATAATTGTTATTTCTATAAATGTTAGACTGATTATTTCTAGATTTGTTTTTGTTAAAGTTGTTATACTTATTATTATTATTATAATTATTAAAATTTTTGTTCCTGAAATTACAGTATTGAGGTTTTGTATTGAAAGACAAAACCTGTTTTTCTTTATTCTCCGTATTAATCTCTATCATAAATTTTGCAATAACTTCTTTTGGATCTTCAAATTTAGAAGATGCCAAAACCGATTTTACCAGATCAGACCTTGCTGATCCTCTACACATATCAACCGTTTTTTCGACTGATAATTCGACTGCTTTTGTGTTGCTGATCCCTTCCATTATTAAAGATCTTCTAAATTTTTCTGCTAAATCTTCGGCCTGTTTAGCAAATTCTTGTAATGCAACTCTATCTGCTTTTAGAGCTTGCATTCTACCTTCTATAATTTTCGAATTTTCTGTTTTAATTTTTCTTTTTAATGTTTCAATAATTTTACTAGGGGTGTCTTCATCTGTTATTACTTCTCTTGCTTTTCCCTCTAATCTTGATAACATAAAGGACTACTAGGGGTGTCTTCATCTTAAGGAAGGAAAGGAAGGAAATTGAAAAAGACTAGTAAAAGTTTCTAAAATACTAGCCATAATTTTTAAAAAGTAAATTTTAAAGTGAAAAATTCGGAACAAATCATGAATATAATTAAAAGTAGGAAAAGATAAAAATAGTTATTAATTAGGATTATGATACTAAAATTTTAAGATAAGTTGGATTTTTGTACAAGGTACTTTTTATCACATTTTTCTTTGACTTATTCTAACGCGATTAGATAAAGTATCGTCATACCTATCGATGAATTGATAAGTTCTTAATTGATTAGTTGTAAATTTGAAATAATTAATCATAAAATATGTTTGAGACTTAAAATTAGGAGTCCAGCTTATGCCGTAATAAGTAATTACAAAATGTTGGAATTTTAAAGAATAGTAGTGCTTAAAGAAATTACATTTTCGAAAAATCCCCCTTTGAAGCAGGAGTTAAAAATATAAAGTCATTAGTAATTACTTAAAAATAATATAAAAATGTAATTTTTCTTAAATACAATGACAAAGTCAAGAACAATTAGTTTAAAATATTCTTCCATTTAAAATATTTATTAAATTATTATATTATGCTCCATTTAAATATTTTAATGATTGCAATTCTCATTAAATTTAAAATTTCACACTTTATAGGTTCCAATTGTATATGCTTAAAAATAAAGTGAGATTCTAATACTAGCAAATTTAAATGTCTTTTGAATATGATGACCAATTAGAATGAATATGTTTCATATATGAAAATATTTAAAATATATTTTACTTTTAGTTTGAATTTTCTGAAATAATGAACATATTGTGAATGAATGCACATGGAATTAAGGTTTAGATGATCACAGAGTGATTTGTGAATCCTGCAATTTGTTTAGTATTAGTTTTCTAAATATTTAAGTTTGTAAGAATTGAGCATATATAGACAGAGTGCAAGAATAGGAATTTGATTAAAAATTTAAGAAAAGATTTGATAGCAATCCTAATGGGTTTAACAGATTTTTAAGCTAAGCTTGAGAAAGGCAATTATAATTTTCTTGGGATCTAAAGCACCCATTAACTTATAATCTATAGCACTTACAACACATAGGGCATTGAGAAGGGAAGTTAATGCACAGATTTTTTATTTGTAAGCTCCTTAAATAGGCTAGGGACTTAATGGATTAGGAACTTAATGAAAACTTTTAGAGTTCGTTATTTAGTTAGAGGAACTCTTCGACGTCCTCTTCTCGATGCTTCTTTTAAATTCTTTCGAAACAAAGCTTATGAATATATTCAGTTGTAATTCTTTAAATTGTTAATTGATTTTTCTTAGCCCTAAGAAAGTTGTTGGGTTCCAAAAGTCAAAAAATTCAATAGGAAAAATTAACTTGATGATATAGCTTGTTAAAATGTCATGGTAACACAATTTTCCAAGCCAATTTTATTTTTCTATTTAATTTTCCTGAATATACATATGTAATAAAATTAAGTTATTTTTTTTTCATTTTACACACGAATTAACTTCAATTTTAGAACACTTTAAAAAATACATTTTTTATTTTATTTTTTTTTTTCGAAATTGTGAAACCGGCATAAATTACTTTCTAGCTTCTAGCATAACTAGTTTTTAGTATTTGAAAGTTGATTTTTTATTTTTTTTTTGTTTATTTAATATCACGTTCTATTTTTCCCTTGGTGGATATGGCATTTGAAATTGTTATTTTACATATATAGGTAGAAAAAAGACCTCTGACTAGATTAAAGGATCTAGAGTGTATAGTAGTGTTAGTGAAGATAATTTACAAAATATTTTCTTACAAATTATGTGCATATTTTCGTTTTATTTTTATAAAAAAATATAAAAGTTAGATTTAGTTAAATAGAAATATATTTAAAAAAAAAAGTAGAAACAGTCAGCTAATGATGTCGTCACTTATATCTTATATAAAAATAGCTATAAATGATGTTCAAGTTTTTCCAAAAGAATAAAAAGTTTATATAGTAAAAATTTGTTTCCGTTGTCATGATTACAGAAAATTTGTTTTATATTTTAATTGTCTTTAGAAGGAATTCCGCATTTAACACGACGGTCAGCTGAAAATGAATACTTGAAGTTTCAAAATTCAAGAAACACTTTTTAGGGCATATCGGGTTTTAAAAAAAAGGGACGAACACCTGTTCCAATGAAATCAAACAATTAATGCCTCCCCTGAAAGTTTTTCAACGTGAAACAAGGAGTGCGACAGATGCTCATCCCTACACTGTTGAATTAGTAAGATGGCGAAACACGGCTTATGGAAATTCATTTGTTGTACGCACATCGCGATTATGGAATCAGTTACCATGTAATGTGTTTCCTAAAGTTGGAAGTTTTTATATGTACGATCCAGTAAAGGTTAAGAAGAACATTAACATCCGTCTTCATGACTTCCCTTTAAATTAATTCCTTTATCCATCATAATTCAAATTCTTAAATCCTAATCCTAACCCTAATTTCCTTCCCAATCCAGATCCTAAAAACCAAACAATACATTTGTATTTAAGGTCCATACCAAGTTTGGTTTTAAAAAAAGGTGGGTGGTTTTAGTTGGTTAAAGTCCAACAGATGAACCTCGTATAGGGATTCTGGGCGGCTTTCGATGCTTTCCATCAACCCTCGCAAAAAAAAAAAAAAAAAAAAAAATCCTTGCGGAGTTGATGTTAACTATTCGTTGAAGCTCAAGATGTAAGTTGTTTTCATATTCGGCTTCCCAATATGATTTTTTAAAGTGCATTAACAGTGAGCTTTTGAAATTCACAAGACTGGGAAAAACTCAAAATGGGAAATGCTATTCTCTTAAGTACATTAAAAGTACTAATGATAATAGGCATATAAATTATGAAGATTTGTTTCTCCATCATATTTTATTTTTTTATTTTAAAACCTTTTTGAGGGGTTCCCTAAGGAGTATAGGACATTCATCACGTCATTTAGACTAGGCTTCAGTATCTTTAATAATTATATTCACTAAGCCGTTAATTACTCGTTTTTTATTAGAAATCATGTGACCACTTTCAAACACTTGAACGGCTGTTGAAAGACTTTTAATTCTAACATTCAATCTTTCATCCAATTACAATTGGAAGCTGAAACTTTCATTATATTAAAGCCATTTTTCCCCTTAACGAACTACAACAGACTGACAGATCAAATTGAAAGAAAAAACCACTGTACATTTCAATTTATTAAAGGACATGAGATTGTAAAGGAAAATTTTTACTTTCATGTGAACAGGTACTAAAGGGTAAAAATAAACGTGATTTTTGACTGATTACAGCTGAACATTTTTTTCATTTTTTTTTTATTTTTTAATCTAAATCTACTTGAAAAAAAAAGTCATCCTATTTCTCAGTCAGTGATTCTTTGGTAAAGTATATAACATTCTTCAAATATAAGCGGTCACATAAATAAAAAATAAAAAATAAACGGAAAAATTTACTTTGATGTTAACAAAAAAAAGGGTTAAAATTTTTAAGATGAAAATTTATTAGAAATATACGATTGTATATAACTATTTAATGTATATGTGAAACTAAGTACTTATTAGATAATGATGTAAGAATATTGATGTGTGAAAAATACATGCTAATTAGTATCGTATAGAAAATCTAAATCTTTAAAAGTTATGTTCTGTAATATTTAAATAAAATTTAGAATAAATTGTATAACAGTTTAATCAGGTCATGAAATTTATCAAATTATATTCGTTAAATTATTAAATATAGCTTTAATAATATTGTTAGTTATATTTTTGAGTTTCTGATAACGGCCACTGAAATCCAAAATCGGAAAATTATTTAAATTTAATTTAAAGGAGGGCTAAAGGAGTTTTCTTCATTCTGAAGACAAAATAAACAAAAATTATTGATGAAATAGAAGAAGAAGAAGACTACGTTAATATTGGTCGTTCAATTTTAGGACCAATTCTTTAAGATCTTGGTAAGTCATTTACTATGATTAAATTTAAGGAATTTAATATGCTCCTCTTAACATTTCCAATCTGAGTTCATTATATAAATATGTATAATCATAATATGTGTATAAACCACATTCCTTAATTTTCCCGCTTGGGAAGTTCTTTAAGCTTATTAAAAACTGCGTCTAGAGTGCCATCTTTGACTCTATAAAAGACTTGCGAGAGTCTATGACACTTTACTGAAAAACAAATCCTGAATAATAATTTAAAAGATTGAAAAAAAATTTCGAAAATACAACAATCCCGAAGTATAAAACTTTGATAAAAAAAAATTTTCGAAAAGCAAAATCGCGAGAAAAGGCTTACATGTATATAAAAAGGAAGCTTACATGTTTGCTTCACCAATAAAAATAATAGTGAGGGTTACCTCTGATTTTGAAATCAACTCTTAAATCTCACCGAGTTATTTTTTCTCTGGAACATATACTTTAAGAAGCGTATAATCTAGTTTTGAATTCAACTCTGATATCCTTCTTTTAGAAATATTTAAATTCGGTGTTTTTGGTTTTCAGGATTTTGAAACCTTCAGGATTTCGTCCACGAAACTTAAATTTGAGATTTGTTTCTTTCACGGGAAGTATTTTTGATGGGTTTTATTCGTCCGGCATTTTTTTGTCATGCAAAGAGTGTCATGTATAAAGTGTCAAACTGGACATCTGATAATAAGGGAATTATATTTTCAATTTTTAGATTTTGTGTAAATAATTGAAATTAATATATAAAAGTAAGTTATATTTCATATATGTATAATATCACATATTCTCAACCTTGAGGTAAAACTCGGATCATTTATTATATTGTAGCTCCCTTTTACCCTTTATTGGGATATATCACATAAATTTTCTAGAAAACTGAAATGTAATTAATATTTCTTCTTAAAATGTAATTTATAACTGGGCTGTTAGTTTTTTTAAATATTTTTTTAAAAAATTTACAAATTTTAAAATATAAATACTAAATATTTTTTTTATTTAAAAATTATAAAAAATAATATTATAATAAAGTTCTCAAAAACCAAATATTATTTATTTCATACATACTCATTTTTCATTTATTACCCCTACGGTTTTTAAAGATGCAATTCTAATAATACTTAAAATTTTCATTAAGTTTTTAATTTATGTGTCTCTTTTTATAAATCCTGTCTAAGGATACTTGCAAGATATCAAAATATTGGATATACCAGTACATAAAAATTTTTATCCTATAGGTAATTATGACATAATAAATAAAATGTATGAAATTTTAGTGATATTCTTAAGAAATACATAATAATAAATCAAAAAAACAATATTTTTTTTGAATGTATATGTTTAATTATTAAAAGAATCAAAAAACATATAAAAAAACAACAAGAAAAAATAAAATAAAAAATCCCAAAACACACAACACACAACAAAGAAAAAACAAATAAATCATTTTGAATGATTAACAAAGATTTCGTTTTATGTATGAAAAATTGTTTTATTTTCTTCCTACTGATTTTCTCTCTGTTAGTTTGTTTGTCTGTGTTTGATTTTATTATTTTTGTTTTTTTTTTTTTGCTATTTTTCAACTTCAATTTCAGGAAAAACTTTTTTTTTTGAACTCTTAAATAATTTAAGAATTATGAAAGTTAACAATAGTTTTGGAGTTTACTTAACATGACTCCTAACTTGGAAATATAAGTTAAACTACAAGGACATCATTTCGTGGTTGAAAAAACTCAAATTTACACTCAATTCATTTCGCTTACCTAAAATTTGAGTCTGCCCAACTTAGAGTCCGCTAGTGGTTTGAATGCATGTGTTTCGCTTAAATTACGAGCCGGTTCATTTTAAATATTAATTTTTAAAAACTTAATAAAAATTTACAAATTTAGCAATATTGAGATATTATAAAATTTATTATTAATAAAATGAAGTATCTAGGAATATACATAACCTTATTTACAATGTTGTTTGAAGAAATATATAATGCTCCGTATATCTAAAATGTGCTGAACATCTGGAGTTTTCTCATATAAAAGTTTTAATTGCAGAATTTTTTATTAAAATGATATTTAAAAACTCGTAAATTACTTAATATTCTAAAATTTATTATAAATTAAAGTATCATTGTATTTTTTGCAACACTTAAAAGTACCTATATGATATTTCTAAGTAAACCTAGGTGAAGCTATAGATAATAAAATATTTATATATTTGTAAAATATATACAACATTTTTTTAATTTACATAAATAAAATTACTATTTTTATTGTAATTTTAATTTTTTATATTAATTAAATTCTATTTTACTGCCCGCCTGAAAGTATGCAAATTTTTAGATATATACTCATATTAATGATGATTAATACTTTAATCAAAATAATTTAATATCTTTACATATTAATTACGAGTGTAAAAGTGTATATGCATATGAAAATTCTATAAAAATATATATAATGAATTCTATATATATATAATAGCTAAAACATATAATAGCTTCATAGTTTTTGTTACTTATTTGTAGCATCATTTTATTTTATATAGAATTGAACACATTTACAAGTTGCCAGAGTCAATTTTAAATATTACAAAATCGTTATTTGATTAATTTTCAATATAATTAATAACGAATTTCCTTAAAATGAAAGTAGAAATGTTGAATCAAAATTGAATAAATTAATTTTTTTAACTGTTTAATTTTTACGTTTGTCCTTTTAACGAGTCCTTAATTTTTTACTAAGAAATGTTATATAGTTCTTTTTTTTGTTTTTAAAATTTATTTGAATGTCCTTGTCGCTACATATTTTTTTTCAACTCCAAAACTTAAAATTTTTTTGTATTTATTCAAAATACTTTTTGCAAAATTTGTTTTCTATTTAAATAAGTACATGTACGAGTATGTATATACATATAATTGTGTATTATTTTGATCGTTATTTTTTTTTATATTGTCTCGTTTTTTGCTGATTCAATTGTCATTTATTGAATTTTTTTTTATGTCCTGTTTACTTTTTCAATTTTTTTAACAAAAACAAAATAATATAATTTTTATCTGTTAGTTTTTTTTTTGTTATTTTTAAATGTTGTTTTTTTTTTATTTTCTTTTTAAAATCAGGACATGTTTTTCTTTTTGGAAAAACAAAAAAAAAAACATCATATAAAACAATAATAACAACAAAAATAGACTTTTTATTTTTATCATGTATTTGTTTTTTTTTGTTTTATTTTTCGTTAGTCCGTTGTACATACATATATAACATGTCCATAAATATTTTTAATATGTATGTTATGTATTTGTATGTATTATAGTTGACATGAAAAGTTTTGTTAAAGTTAAAGAGGGAACTCGGAAAATTGCCACAGGAAATTGGATCGAAGTGGTTTTATTTAAAATTTAATTCGATTTTCAAAATATCGACTTCCAAAATGTCGCCTCTCAAAATGTCGACTTGAACAAAATGTCAATTGGACTTGGATAAAATGTCGACTAGAAAATCCTTATATAAATATTCTGGAAAAAGGGAACCAACCAGATTAGGAAACAACTCTAAAATCCTTTTGCATAAAATTAAAAAATCGACATTTTATTCAATATTTTGGGAGTTTACCTCTTGGTAGTCGACCTTATTTTGGAGTTAACATTTAGAGAGTCGACATTTTGAAAATCGAAATAAGCTCCATATTCTTGTGAATTAATTCTGATTACATTCTTCGCCTTTCTTCTGTGGATATTTTAAATTATAATTTTAAAAACATTAAAATTTTTCGCCTTAAAGTATGCACAATATATAACGATATATTGAAATTATTGACCGTTTTATCATCAGGGCTACAATTTTAGACTTTTTGCATAATTTCCTTTGACAAAATGTTTGTATTTGTAAGATCCTGAAATAAGGATAGAATTAAGCAGGATTTCGTCAACATTTTTATAATAAAAGAACTAAAGTAAGTTTGACCTTTTTTTATTGGGTATTATTTCACGACACCGTCAGAGAACCTTAAAAAAATACGAAAACTGGAAGAGACGAAAGAAGAGGACAACAAATATGTTATTTTTGTTTTTATACTTCAATACCTTATATAATGATTATTTTTAATTCTATGAATACAAAAAAAATTAACCAGTTATATATGTTTTGTTGTTTTTGTTATTTTTTTTATCCTTAAAGAAAATGGAAAATATTTATTGTGTTGGAAAATTTTATTTGATTTTTTCAAAAAAAAAAAAAAAAACCAAAAGTTAAAAGGAAAATTTATTATTAGCGTATATATGAACGCGTAATAGTAAAAAAAAAATAAAAGCATACTATATACATATTATATATAACACATATATTATATATATATGTATATATATATATATATATATTATACATTACTAATATACATATTTTGTATAACAAATGGATATAAGATTGATATTTGAGTTGAGTTCAGTTATTTTATGGGTTCATTTTAACTCCATATAAATGAGTATTGATTTTTTATTTATTGTTTTTGTTGTTGTTTTTGTTGTTGTTGTTGTATTTGTTGTTGTATTTGTTGTTGTTGTGATGGTTTACTTTAAGTATAAAATAATAAATACAAGAAAAAAAAAGGACAATAGAAAGGAAATATATATAGAATATGTGTGGACATTAAAATCGATATTATTGGATATTAAATTTTAATGATTAAATTATATATATATATATATATATATATTTATATACATTATTATTATATTATATATACATATATATTATATAAATAAAATTGATTTATTTACTGTATGATATATATATATATTATGTAATTATGCAATTATATATAAGATATATTTGAAAAAAATACATTTTCTTAATTTAATATTAATGAAATAAAAAAACTTCAATAAATTTTAGTGAAACATTTTAAGATTTGTAATAGAGTAGAGTTGTATTAAAAATACATATTTATTTAATAAAGTTATCCATATTTGAAATTTTTTAATATGGTTGAAAATTGAAATCTTGTCACAAATTTTAAAAGACTGTATATTTATTTCAAATATTCTTGAATCAGTTTGAAAAAGTAAATAATATCAGCTTAATAAGACTCTAACTAAATATAAATATTCCAAAAGCATTGAAATCTTTGAAGATTCGCGCATCAGCGCGCATGTGGAAAAATATTTGTTTAGAAAACTCTAAGAAGAACATCCAATAGTCCCAGAATCCCCTCTGCCCCCTCATAGTCACATAATCCTATTTTTTCCAAACTTGATTCCCAAAAATCGTTTCAAATCCCTATTCTCGAAATTAGACTGTACAATTGTATCAAAAGTCCCATCCTAAAGTTTGATTTAAAAGGGATTGGTGTGTTAAAGTCGCAGACGGTATATAGCATATCTTCAACGCATGCCTTTCAAAGTATCTATTTCCCTGATAAAAAAAAAATATAAAAATATTTCGAATATTTCGAATCCCCCCAAAAAAAGCTAATATAACAAAATTTAATATTACCTTTATGATTAAATAACAAAAATTTTTTGAATGACTTCAAAGTTTCCATCAAAATTTTATTTCTAAAAATATCTATAAGTAGGTATTAAAATTTACACTTTACTAGACACGATCATTAAAATTAAATAGAAAATATTTTGTTAAATTCCATTTTATGTTATAGAGTCTCACCTTATCAATGTGTTTTACTTTTTATTATTTTGAACACAGAGTGATAGATTTGAATTTTCCTTCCCTATCATCTTCATAGGGAAATTTTTTTTTCATCTTCGTTCTTTTTAGTTTTTCGAAGAAAGATTGAAATTATCGAGAGCTACCTAGAACAACTATACAGCGTTCCGCTGATTAGTGATGACTGATGAGCTTTAACCAATCAAAACTCCTCTTTTAACTGTGTTATGCTTTGAAATGAATAAAACTGAAATACAAATGTGCAGTTAGGTTTTAGGGACTCAGATTAGAAGAAAGCAAGCATATAGCAAGCAATGGGCAGTTTGAAGAAGTTTGCCATGATAGAAAAGAATCAATGAAGATTTAAAGACATACAATTTCAAAGCATTGGTTCTTAATTATATGTTACTTTGAAGGATTACCAAAGACTTAAGAGACTTGGAACTATTATTATAGCTTAACACTCGAACAATCCCCTGAAAAAGGAATTCCGACGACTCCCGTCATGATTTGTATGGATTTGTACTTATGGAAAAATGGAATGATTCGGATTTGTATATATGGAAAAATTAAGTGATTTTTTCGGGCAGGCTTTCTTGAAACTAAGTGAAAGCAAATGTATTGACGTAATAACTAATTTAACTAAGTTATTAACACTTTTACTTGAGATACTTATGATTTAAGTTACTTAAGACTGAAGTATCGGAGGATGCTCGAGGGATTACACATTTTTATCATCACTCATTGAATGGGTTAAAAAAAAATTTGTTAAATTTCCTTTTCCTAAGACATAACCACAGTATTTGTTTTTGTTTCAATTTTTTTTTTAACAAAAGAATAAAAGAAAAATCGGGTAGACTACAAAAAAAAAAAAAAAAAACAAGAATAAATACAAATTTTGAAAAATTTTATAATTTTTCCTAAAGACTTCATTGATGGGTTTTAATAGAGAAAAAAAATCTTTTGTTCTTTTGTAATTCGCCTTCTTCCCCCATCCATACCTTAAGGCAAAATATGGAAGGATAAAATCACATTCTTTTCTTTTATGATATTTTTCTTTCAATTTTATTTTATTTTGTTCTGGAATGTTTATTTACTGATGACGCCGGATTACATAGTCTTTTATTTTATTATATATAATGGAATGGCTGGTACCATCCCACAGTCTCTAATTTGGATTCCTAAAGTTTATTCTAGAAAAAAAGATTTTTTTTTATTTTATTCAATATATATACCTCTTTATATACAAAAGTTTTAAATGCGTTTCCATTTGAAAGGGCTACTCAATTTTAGTAAGAAAAATAAATCCATTCAACTGAAAGAAGATTTTGGTAGTGTAAAAAATTTCTGGTATTTGGACTTTTTCATTTATTTGCTTTTGAGGAAATTTTAAAACTTGGAATGTAAAGGAATGTATATATTAGAAATAAGTGTTAATATTTTCTTTTGGAATTTATTTTCGATTTTTAAATATATTTAAGTTTAATAAAAATTTGAAATTACTAAATTTTTTTAAAATAATTCAAGTTGACAAAAGACGACATAAAGTGCCTGCACCTCAATCAAATCTAAAAGTAGTTTTTTATCTTATTTCCATTCCCCTATGTAACTCAAATGTCAATTGATCGTTTAACCTTTTCCAGTTAACCGATTTTTGATTATTTTTTAGGTTATCTGTTCACTGAATCAAACTTTATTCACTTATTCACTTAATGACGGTGATTAAAGTTTTCTCAAAAAAAGAAACTTAAAATAAATATAGCTGATGTCTTAGTCACCTTACAGTTTGGTGCATTCAAGAACTCAATTTGGTGTAGTAAACTAATAACATTTTATTGATATACAATTTTAACTTAATCAGATATAAAATAAACTAAAATTTATGCATTTTCTAATCCGAATAAGGAGTTTTGAATTTAAGCTATTGAATTTAAGGTATACATTTAAATATTCATTCTATTTGTGACCTTTAATGTATCTCCAGGTTATTAAAGTCATTGTTTGTAATTTATCTTCAGTGCATGTATTAGTATCCTGCGCGCAGATTACTGCGCGCAGGATAATTAAAATTTATTTCTTGCAAATTTTTCATCTTTGTTTAAAATAGACTTTTTCAAGTGAGCTCACCACTCCTTTCTTTTTTTAATAGGATTATTATTAAATTTAGTTTATTTTGTTTAGGGTTCTCGTCCAATTGCAACGAAATATGTTATAACGGTACTTCCTAAAGTCACCAACATTTCATACAAGACAACTTTAACCGACAATGTCATTTGAAAGTCATATAGATAATTTGAAAATTTTCATAATCAGTTAGACTTTCAAATTACATTGTCGGTCATAAAATGTTGGTGACATCAATAAGTACCGTAAAAAAATATTTCATTGACGGACTCTATATGAAATGCTTGAATCGAATATGGACCATAATCCTATAATATAATATACTATAATATTATAGTAATATAGTATAATAAATACATTTTTATTTTATTTGCTAACTGGTAATCTGTTAATACATTGAGTCTGTCTATTCCATCCATTAGTACATGGCAGAACAGGATGAAAGGTACTGTTTATATAATATTCTAACTATTAGTATTGATTTTAATGAATTACACATACAATAAATTAGTTATTGACTTTTGTGTATTATAAAATATGGATAAGACCCTTTAAACTTAATCTTTTGAGTACAGAAGATCCAATTTTGATTTTGATTAAATATTTTTTCAAAACTTGTTTAAATTAAAATAAAAAAATTAAAACAATACAAAAAATTTTAATTTATAATTTTATATTTCTCATTTCAGGTAAGCTTCCATAACGGTAATTTAAACTGTATTTTACATATCAGGTTGAATTTAAAACTAGCTAACGTAAGTCTGATTTTTATACGCTAGAATTTTGTAATAGACTTCAAATATAATACAGAACTCCCAAAATGATTTTAAGCACCTGATTCCAAACTCCTAAAAATACCTGAATCACAACTCCAAGAATTTTATTCAATAATGTTAAATAAAAATTTCTGAGAAATAATACAAGTTACCATAGTAATATCTTTTACAGCTAAAAAAGAATTAAAAATAATGAACTCTTAAAAAAGAGTATTCGAATTTTTTCAATAATCATTATACTAACTATCATTTAAACAAATCTCAATTACTACTGTCTATCATTAAATATTAAAATCATTCTTAATCACTAAAAACGAAGGTAATAAAGTAAGTTTTCTTAACAAATAATTCAAAATTATTTCGAATCTCCTATTTATGGTTCATGTCTTAGTTATTACTTAGGTTTCTGTCTTTGATTTTAATTTTTTTTATCATTTTACCGTTAGTAAGTAAAAAAACATTGAAAATTTTTTATTGAAAAACTTTATTTTAAATTTTTTACAAAGTTTAATAAAAAATTCTTATATTTTTTTAAAATATGCCTTAGGTATTTTTTAAAATGTTCAATTTCTAATTGAAAGTTAAAAACTAACCTAAAAAATATGTTTTTTTTTGCAAACATAACTGTATATTTTTGTTTTTCTTAAAAAAAACATAATAAAGAAGACAATAACGGTAATAAAGAGTGGAATGAACTAGAAAAATAAAATAAAATAGGTATAAAGAAAAAAAATATTATATTATGTAGAATAGAGTTATATAGAATATATACGTGTATTTCAATTATGTATATGTATATTTGAAGTTATTTTACTTAAAAAAAAAACAAAACTAGGATCAACAACAACAACAACAACAAAAACAGTGTAAGAAAAAAAAATATTTGTAGTTGTAATAGGAAAAAAAAATGTGAAAGATTTTTACCTTTTTTCTATTGCTTGTAATATTATTTAGTTGTACAACTACTATGTTTTTGTTTTTTGTTTTTTTTTTATTTTGTTTTTTTTTTTACATGAAATTTTGATGAATTTTCATATTTTTCCCAGCGGCTTTAATTCACTTCATTCACTATTCATAAAATAAAAAAAAAAAAAATATATAAGAATCATACAAAAGAAATATACAAGACAAAAAAACAAAAAAAAAATATTTATTACAGAAAAGTAAACATAACCTTTTTTTTTTGTTTTTGTTATACTTAATAAATAACTGTAAATATACATATATACATTTTTTAAAAATATTTTGAAGAATATTATGAAAGTGTTTTGGCGTTTAAAGAAGTTGGCCAATATTGGTTTTCAAATACTACATGTGTAATTATGAAATAGTAACGGTTTCTTACAATTTATCATAGTTTTCCGGATTAACTGGCGGGGGCCGAATCAAGAATTATAATTAAAAATAAACTCACTTATCAAAAAAATAATTTTTTTATTAATCATTAGTATATTAGATTCGATAGATTTTTGAAATATTCATTTTCTGACTTATGACGTTCATTTTACTTGAAAAAAGATTCATTTAAAAAAAAAATATCTTCGTTTAGTTTTAAAAAGGTTTTGTTTACTTTGAAAAGAGTTTCCTTTAATTTGAAAATGGCTTCATTTAATCGAAAAAAATGCTATATTAATTAGCTGTCTTTATACCATGTCATTTGAAACTAAATGATGTTAAATTTTCTACTATTTTACTTCTTAAGTCTTTAATTAATCATTTTAGTCATTAGTTACTCAGTTATTCAAATAGTTACTCTATACCCAGTTACCTACCGCTTACAATTAAATAAAGGAGTGCAGACGGTCTTTTATTGACAGTTGTGGTAACTTCTAGAGCATGTTAAATGTTTAATTTTACTCACAATATATTTGGCAACCATGGTGATTTGTTAAGAAAAATTCCTTTTTTTCAGTATTCGTTCTTCTAATTACACAAATCTCTTGCCACATGATCCGAATTCAAACACACACTCTTTTGGGTAGTAAATATGTTTACTTAAGAAGCCTAGTTCCAATTTTGATAAGGATATGCCATGTTTTACTAAATTCTATACAATATGTATAGTGCTTGTTTATTATCCCTAGTATTTAATACCTTCTGAGGACAACATTTTATGATTTCACTTAAATTGACAGTAGTTTATATTTGAAAAGACCATTTATTTCAATTTTAATCTATAAGATTGATTTTTCATATACAGTTAAAATATTTGTGGACATATTGTAACAAACTTTTGTAAAATATCTCCTATATAAGTTAAAAACATATCCTAATATGAACAAACACTTTGTTTTTTGTACAAACACCTATAAAATTAAGTTGAGTATAAAATTCTGAAAAAAAACGTACAAAATTTTTGAAAAGCCAAGGCGAACAAATGAAAAAGAATATTTTATGCTTGAAAATGTAAAGAAAATATGGATGGAGAAAAATAAACTAACGAATTTCTGTTTTTTTTTTTTTATGTATAAACAAAAACAAACAAACAAACAAACAAACTTGTATTTTATTCAATTCATCCTGTAGAAAAGTTCACTTCATATTAAGAGCCAACTATTTAATAATAAATAACACAAAATAAAAAAAATGGTGGAAAGAGTTAAAATTCTTTTTGAATTCAGGGAACAAAATATCATCATTCAAACTAACAAAAAAAAAAAACCATCATTCAAACAAACAATGAAAACATCATTCAAACAAACATAAAACATCATTCAAACAATCTATCGTTTCTATATTCAAAGAAAATTTTATCCAGTAAATTAGTTTCATATTTTGATATTTTGTTATTTATTTATTGTGTTTGATAATTTACATATGTATTTTATGTATACATATATATACATAAATATTTATTTACATAGTTTCAATTTCATTTTATTCCTTTCAGTCCTGTATAGGAAGGACGCGATATTTGAAAAAAAATTTCAATGTGAACTTAAAATAAATTTCTTTATTAAATGATATCTATGATTTGGCTATTCAGCAGACTAACACCTTTGTTTTTTAATTAAGTTTCTTTATCCTCCTTAATCCTTTTAACGATAGCTCCTAATCTGTATTCTATAAGCTTCCTTTCCTAATCACGATCCCCAAAACCAAACTCTATATTTGTACTTAAGATAAATTACAAATTTTGCTCTGACGATGGTTTCTGTTTTTTTAAGTCCAACACCTCCCACAGGTGTCTCGTACCAAAGTTATACCACATCTGCCCAAAAGCAAGCTTTGATTAATAATTAAACAACAGCCTTACAATTCTTTTATAACTCTATAATTGTCTTATAACAAAGTTTTTAAAAAGTAAATAATCGGAAAAACAACTTAGCCTAATTCTTTAAACCGAGATCTATAATACACTGAACACGTGTTCTAATTTCTACTTAATTGAAACGGAAGTTAAACTTTTTGTCAATTTTTAAAAGTGTTCCAAAACGGTCACAAAAAACTCCTTAAAACAAAATATAGAAAAATTTATATTGTAATGAAAACAATATCACTCTGAATAAAATTACACTGCAATTTATGCAACGCCAAAGGCAATACAATACACCTGCATATCTAGAAATTAAATATCATTTTCATATATCATTAGAGATTATATCTATACTTTAATTGAAAATTGATATGAATATAATTAAAATCCTGCTTCAAACCCGAAAATTAATTAGGATTCGAAATATTTAACAGAACAAAAGTTAATTTTGTAAAAGATTTCCGGTTTGGAATTAATCAAAAAAGATTTAAAATCAAAATTTTGAAAATAGAAAAACAGAATATATTTGAAAATTTAGGAAAAAGATACATGTATTTTAAATAATAATATGGAAGGAAGTTATTTGAAAATGATAATAAATTTTATGTGTTAGGAATTAATACATGAAATTGTATTAAATGTTTTGTATTTATTCACTATTTTATGTAAAATTAATTTTAAATTAATTTGGACAATGAAAGCTAATAATATTTTTTAAATCTTTTGGAAAAGTATCCATGTTTTATTTTAAATATTTTGAGTGGATTTATAAGGTCACAGATCTTTTAATGATTATCTTGTAAAAGATTCAGCCAACTTCAAAATTTATAAAGTTTAAACGATGTAAACTTATAAGTAAGTAAAATCATTTCTCTTTTAAAGTACAAAACTATTGTATTATAATCTTATTCATACATAGAAAAATTTTAAAAAATCAAAGTTTAATCATTTTTATTTTTTTTTATAAAACTTAACATACTTAACCTAACTTAACCTAAACTTAAATTTATCTAAACTAACTTATTGACTATAAAATAGCACAAATGCTTTTAGAAATTATATTAAGATGTATTTAACCACCAATAATCTTTATTTATAACTTTATCTTTTACTGATATAGACATTTCATATCTTAAATTATCTCCGTTAATATTGCCTGATATACTCGATTTTATTGCATGTAGCCCGTCTACTATAATGAAATAGTATAGGGACATGATCTTGGTTTTGAGTGTTCCCCTTAGAATTAAGCCCAAAATTTTTCAAACTAAGGTAAAACTGACATTCGGCCAATTTGACATTTGGAATAAAAAAACGGACGGACGGACATACATAGATCGTAATCTTGATACCATAATATAAAATAAATTTAACTGTCACACCTAAAAAAGAAAGACAGATCCACTCACTTATCACATTGTATGTGACTGTGGATTGTACATAAATAAATTAATAAAAAAATACTGTAGTAATCAATTTTCATTTTTTTTAATTCACGACTATACTGATTTCTCACTTTAAAATGTCAAATTTTATAAAATTTTCAAAAAAAACTAACATTTTAATTTTTAAAAAATTTAAAATGATTTTATTGCATACTTTTAGTATTCAATCACCACATTTCCTTAGTTACAATTCACCACTCCGTTATTTAATGAAAATTTTTTTGCTTTTCAAAATATTTATTTAAAATTTAATTTTATTCCATTTTATTTCATTAGTATAAATTCTGGAATCTTCTTCTCTTTTTCCTACTTCCTTTTTTATTTATAAAAAAATACAAAATGTTCTTAATACATATATTAAAAATTTTAGACTTTAAAATTAAAAAAAAAAAAATTGAAAATTCAAACTGAAGTTTAAAAAACAAAAAAAAATTATTTTGTTTTTTGTAAAAATTAAAAATCAACATTTTCACAACATTTAGGTGAGTTCTTCAGTTTCATGTCCTCGATTTTTTGTGTAAACTTTTCATATTCTAAATTTAATTTTGTTTTTTTTTTACTTTACATATTACAATTGTATATATATATAACTTAAAATATATATATATATATATATATATATATATATATATATATATATATATATATTAACTAATAAGTATAGATATCTATACAATATATGCATATAGAATCAACAATCAACTGCAATTTTATCTTTCTCAAATTGTTTTTACATATACATTTAAAATAAAAATAAAATACTTTTTATTTGTATTTCAATGATTTTGTTGTTGTTTTTCGTCTCCATTTCATAAAAATTTATGGGACAATTTTCTAAAATTTGTTTTTAAAGCTTTTAAAGAAAAAAAAAAAACAAGCAAATAATCAAGGAATTTGGTGGTTCTAAAAAAAAAAAATTAAAGGAAGAAAGAATATTGTGTGAGGTAAAAACCTTGTGAGGTGAGGTATGCAAGATTAATAAATATTTCAAGTTAATGTTAAGTTGAAAAACGGTGATTGTTTTGAAAATTTAAAGTCTAACGGTATAATATAAAATTATATTTTCAGAGTCTACTACATTGTATTTGTAAAAGTTTTAAATTGATTTTTTCATTTGTTTCTAATAATTGTAGGATAACGGAGTATTAAAAGTCAGTATTTTTGAAAATTTTTTTTAAAATTGAAATCATTTTTAACCGAATTAGTATTGCATTAGTAAAAATGCTTGTCCGAACGTTGTAGATGGTAACACTGTACATCTGATTAATACCTGACTACACACAGAAATGTCATTGTTCATGTAAATCTGTTATAATTTGAATATTTTTATTTAAATTTATTAACCCGTTGCTGTATCCCAATCTTTTGATTTTTAAATTCTCCTGACTAAATGGTTCAAGGCATTGATATCAAATTTTGAAGAAATGGAACTGTCAGTTAATGGGGTTCTGAACAAAAGCTTTTTGACAATGTTTTAATTTTTTTCGATTTTTTAATGAAAAATAATTTGAATAGTATATACTATGTATGAAACTATAATTTGAAGTTTAATTTATTAAAATTTATGACCAGGAGCCAATTATTTGAACATTTATGAAGTTTACTGTCTTCAAAATGATTTGTATCAAATTAATTTTTATTTTTTTAAGCGCTATTTAACTGTTAGCCTAATAAGCCTGTATATACCATAAGTAACAATAGTGAAATAGGGGGAAATATTTTATTCATATTATTGGAACTGATCAAAAGAATTTTACATACAATTTAAACATGAGATATTACTAGATCATATAGCTTGAGAAACGTCTTAGATAGATACAATTCTATTTTTGCTTACATTGTAATATTTTGTATTTGAGTTATATGGTATTCTATGTCTGTGAGCTATATTATTTAATTAAATTATTAGTTTATATTTTGCATTTGTTTATATTGTTAAATTGCTGTGTTATTCAACGTTATGTACTAAAGTTTCTGAGTACTTGCAATTACAAGTACTTTGATGATTTAAAAGTTTATTGAATTTGATGACGTGATAAATTACAGTAATTATTATTCTATGTAATATGTATATAACTTCTAATTACTTTAAGTCTGCCATTGACGAAACTTTAAACTTAGTTTTTGGTATTTTTGTACCAAACCTTAATTACGTCTACCTATACTCTTGTTCAAATATTACAAACGTAATCTAATACATTGTATATCGTATGACATTTGATGACAATTCTACATGGTATTAAAATATTTTTGTTTTTTTTTTGTAAATGTTTTAAAATGCCTAAAAACGACGTTAAGTGAAAAAAAATCTGACAAAAAAAAATCTCTGCAAGGAAGAAACAAAAAATAACAGTAAAAAAACAAAGCATTCTTTATTTTTAATATATCAATATATGAAAACACTGTTGCCGCGTTATTTTTCTAAAAATAACACGTTTATAATTCTCTTTTATTACGGAAATAAGAATATAAGTGTAAATGTTTGTTATTTCTTTTTTTTTAAATTTTAAATTCTAAATTTGTGCCTATTTCTGAAAAAAAATAAAATAATATTAAAAAAAAAAAATCAGAAAATCAAAACAAAACAGAAATCCAAGACAGGAAAAACAATTTTCATTTTAACTGTCACAATGTGTTGTGTTTTTTTTACTTTTGAAATTTTAAACTTAATTTTCACCCCCTGTCGCTAGGATATTACTTATTTAGGTATTTTTTTCTTCATGCACATGTACACACATACAATATATAATATTATATATAAATATATGTATATATAAATAATATGTAATTCTAAATAAATTCTTAATTTTTTTGTATATTACTGAAATTGTTTTTGGATTTAAAATTGTTTCTTTATTTTAAAATTACAAAGAAAATCAATTTTCCAACATGTACAGTTTTTTATTGTTTTATTTATTTAAGAGAAACAATATTTTTTATTTTACATTATGTTTTTTTTATATGAAAAATAAATTATGCATAATATGTATGTCCAAGCTATAAATTTTTGGAAAAAGTTGACAGTTGAAAGAAGTCGTAACTTCACTTTGATTTCCCTTTACTTAAAAGGAAGTAAAATCATCCATCTCGCTTTAAAAATTTCATTTGTAGACACAAAACTCAAATTAATTAAGTAAAACTTTAAGTTTGTATATCTAAAACCAATAAATTATAACTTTTAATGTCAATTTTTCTCTAAATTGAATTAAAAATATTTATCTCAACTTCTATTTGAATTTGGTCCAGTTCTACTATAATGGAATATTTTCCAAGCTCTTAAATTTTTCAAAGTAAAGTAAAATAAATTTTTGTCCATCATTTGGACTAATTTCAAGGTACCAAAAAAATATTTATATTGTTAAAGAAATATAAGTAGGAAGACATAAACATTTTTCGGTAGCGGCTCAGTTTTTTTACGCTGAAAATCAAGTAATAATGTACATTGTATGATTGATTTACGGTCGTGGCTCGATTTTTTTAGCCGGCTTATTTTTTTGTACAAATTGAAATAATCTTATTATTTTTTAAGGTAAAATATTATTTTAAAATGTGTAGACAGGCACTAACAGTGAGTTATGTTAAAAAAGGTTATAGTTTTAACGAGAGATAGTGTAGTAGGTAATAAAAATACATTTAACATTTTAAAGTCAACTCGCCTAATATATACACATTTTTAACATTTTAAATGTTATTTTAATTTTTTTAATTTTTTTTGAAAGCCTTACTAAAAACTTAAATGTTATTCTGTAGCTTTACTCACTATTTTAATAAAATACATAATAGCAGTCAGATAGAAATGCGAATATAACCCATGTACTTAATAGCCATAAATAGATAACATTTGAACTTTAGAATCAATTTTTTAAAAATTTTTTAAAATTATTTTCTTTTTGAAAATTCATCAATTCTAAGTAAAAATTTTGCAATCGATAATTATTATAAAAAAAAAAATAAAAAAATTATGTGATTGAGTACGGTAAATATAAATTGATTGATTGAACAACCAAAATCTCATTTTTACAAAAATAATTTTACCTGTAAAATATTTTATTATAAAAAATTGTTGAAGTATAATTCCGTGTTAAATAAAAAGTTTAGAATTCAGATGTAGATAATATATTTATGTTTACTTATATTTATTTTTCAAAAATAGGTATAATATTCGCATATTTAATGTATCTATAAAATAAGATATTATTCCGTAGATACTTTTACTTATCCATTTATACATAACATTTCAAAATGGAACCATACATAATTTATGTTTAAAAATTGTATTTTTTCAAGAATTTAATAGATGAGAAAGGGCTTAAAATATTAATTAAGGTACCCTGATTTCAAAAAAGTCGCATTCTAATTTTATATATTTGAAAAAGTTAAACGGTTAATGTCTTAAAATAATTCCGAAAGTAAAATCTAGCTAGTACATAATATTAGAAGTCAAAATCACTTTTAATACTCGTAGTTAAGAAACTGAATCTTTGTGAGCCAACACTATGTTGAAAGATTTGGATATAAAAATTATTTCGAAAATTTAATTTATGTTTACAACATACATTTTTGAAAGGTACTGAAAACACTTTACCTTGTCCATCTTTTGACTCTACACTTTTTTCTGATATAATGGCTTCGCAACATAGGATTAAAGTTTCAACTATTGCATCATATATGTGAAAGTTAAGAAAATGTCATCACACAGGAAATACTCTTTAACTTTTTATAAAAAAATTTAATTTAATAACAAATCGATGTAAAAACTCGATTTTGAAAGAATAATTCTACGTAGAATATATGGTTCTGTAAACGATTGCGCAGTCTGGTGAACAAGATATAATGCTGAACTGTATGAACTGTATAATGACGTTTATGTAGTCACGAAATAAAAATCAAACGCCTTCATTGGCTCAGCCACGTGGAGCGAATGTCAATCGATGCTCCAGTCCGAGAGGATATTTGAAGCCAGCCCTCAAGGGATGCGACACCGAGGAAGACCGAACTTCCTTTGAGGAGATTAGACATCGGCAGAATTAAAAACACTGCATATCGCCAATTGGAAGAGATCAGCGCAAAACCGAGAGGAGTGGGGGGGATATTACTTCAGTCCCAGAACCTTCATGGTTTGTAGTGCCTAATAAGTAAGTAATTAAGTAAGTAGTTCTAAATACACTTTTTTTTCAACATTAAGAATGCAGAACATTTAGAAAGAATCAGTTTAAAATACATTTTTATAGTTTGGGTGCATTCACTTACATAAAAGCTATTTATATTTGGATTCAAGAAATTTTTTGTCACATCTATTAACTTTGAGTGAAAATTCTTTGAAACTTTGAATGACTTGAGTAGAAAAATAAAATACATATGATAAAATATGAGATAAGATATAAGATAAGATCTTAGATAAAATATAAGATAATATATGAGATAAATTATGAAATAAGATATTAAATAAGATAAAGATATTAAAAACAATTAAATTTTGAGATTTTTTAATTGATATTTTTTAGGATCCGTTTCCATTTGTCGTTTAAAGACTTGGAGCACGTGTGGGAGAATTTTTCGACACAATTTAGACCAATGACCGTTTCTTATTTACTCGACTAGATGACTTGTGAACTGTTTATAATAAAAAAACTTGTGTTCATTTTTCCAAAGGTCAAATATTCGAAACTATCTGAAAAAGATTAAAACTGCTGCCAGTTGTCTAGTCTATATAATAGCTGCCATTATATTAGTTTTATCTTGTTCCAACAAATTACAAAATCTATTACAAAAGGAATTCTAACTAAAAGCAAATACTTGGTACATTTTCCTATTTAATCAATTCTTTCCAACTCAGATCCCTTTTTCTCATGTAATATGTAAACCACATTGTGTTAGGTTGATGGTTTAAAAAATTTTACAAAATTTAGTAATTTTTTCATCCAAAAAAAAGAAATGTGTCTCCTTGACCCTATAAAAACCTAATTATACCTAAAAATGTTATTGAACCTTTTTTTTTTTTTTATTTTACCCCTAATTTTATCTTACCGAAGATGACTAATTTTTTTTAATTGTGCGGGTTTTCCCTAAAATTTTTGATAATTTTTCTCGGTATAAAAATAATTTTTTAATTAAAATTTTTTAGTACTAAGAAATTTTTAACATTTAAAATAAAAATTATGAAAAATCAAATTACATGATTATCTGTTATTTTTATAAATTTTGTTATTTACAGAGTAACCGGAGATACCATGTTTTAAAGAATTTTTTCCTTTAAATGAAAATTTATATAAAAATTTTCAGGTATTATCTTTGGTATATGTATGTATATTATATGGTTTGGTATATGTATGTATTAATTACTGGTGTAATACCAATACTATTGAATAAAGTAAAAAAATAATAAAACAATGATGAAAAATGGTTTTTAATATTAAAGTTTAAATGCAGTATGAGAATTTAATGTAAAAAAAAAACTTTGAGTTCGTTTTGGTTCACTAATAATTTCTTTGTAGTTTGTTAATGTTATGGCCACATTTTGTTGCCATAGAAACATAGAAAATTTTCTTTATTTATTTTTTTATTTTTATTATTTTGATTTTCTGGTTTAATTTTCTTTTTTGAAATTATGGGGTCTATGGAATAGTTTTTAAATAATCACTTTATTTGATTTAAATTAGAAAATGTAGTAAGGTGTTAGAAAAGGGGTTATTTTGGAAGGATTAAAACAAATTAAATTATTTTAGTATATTTAATAATGTAAAGAGTTTCTAAATTTTAAGCTATTTTTACGAGACTTTAAGCAATCTATTTAATTAATTAAATTAAAAGATCTAATAATTTTTAATTAGGCTGTTTAAGCTGGATTTGCACTAGTAAACCTTCAGTGAATAACGAAATTACCCAATGAAAAGTAGAAAATAGTAAATGTAGAAATAAATTCTAAATCAATAAAAGCAGGTGATGATTAAAATTTTGAGGTGATGAGTAAAAGGGACAATGGAAATTTACGAAAGCTACTTATTGGAACTGTGCGGACGTCCTTTGGATGGTATTAGACTTTAGCATATCAAAACCATGAAACTTTTTTAACCAAATTTCAGAAAATCTGTATTACAAACATAAAATTTGACGATAATGGTTTTTGACATTTAGAGATATTTTTGGGTACTTTGGTAATGGGGCAAATAGTATCGGATATTAAGAGGAAAGATGTTAACGTTCTTCTTAAATTTAGATTAGTTATACAAATACACATCTTTAACCTTAGAATACTTATTAGTTAATGGAATATGATAAGTATGGTTAGAAACTAACGTACGCATGACAAATAAATTTTTATAAGCCATGTTTAAAAATCTAGAGAGTTCGATTAATAATAAATATTTTGAATAAAATATCCGAATACAAACCGAAGAAAGAAGACGCTAAATAGAGGTAATATAAAATTTTAGGAATAAATTAATATAATTTCTTAGTTATAATTATCTAGGAACAGCTTAGATTCCTGACACTTGAAGATTCAAAAATTCGAATTTCATTTTTAGCGAAAAAGTTTTAAGCTTGACAGTTTCAGAAGATCAACAAGGAAAAATTTGGAAAATTGGAATCAATTTCTTCAAAAAAATTTTCTTTTTATTGGAATTCTTAAAATAATTTCAACAAAATTTTCCTTACATTAATCTTTAATTCTTGTACATGCAAAGGATTGTACGAGTACTATTATATAGGGCCTATAACTAGAAAACTTAAAGAAATTTTTTAGTAAACTAAATATCCTTGGAAAATTACTTTAATTTTTTTTTATTGTATTTCTATTATTGAACTGGCGTGTAAAACACCGATTATACAATTTCTAGAAAAAAAAAACTTTTCAAAATTGAAAATAAAAATAATCAGAAAATAATAAACGAAAAAAAAAAAATAAACGATTTCGAATAGTTTCAACTTTGCGTTATGGCTGTAGTTGTATACGGATAATTTTTTTGTGTTTTACTCAAAGATAAAAAAATAAAATCAAAAAAAAATTAATTTAAAAAAAAAAAAAAAAAATTTAAAAAAAATTTAAAACTTTTTCAAATTAAATTGAGAAAGAAAAACAAATAACAAATAAACTAATTTTTAAGAAATTTCTATATTAAAAAATTTCTCCGAACAAAATATTTAAAAAAAAAAAAAAAAATTTTCTTCAGTTAAAATTTCAGAAAAAGTTCAGTATATCTAAAGTATAAAAGTGCTCTTATTAAGTTTGATATAAAAACTCAATTAAGTTCAAAAAAAGTTTCGAACAACAAAACAAAATTATTTTCAAATTTATTAATATTAAAATTTACATTAAAAGAATTCTTTTAAATGAATTAAATTATAAAAATTAAGTGATAATGTTTAAATAATTACGAAATTTTTGAAAAAATTCAGTTTTCATGTAAAAAAATTGGAAAAAACGAACTTTTAATACAAACTACAAAAAAATGTTATATTAATAAATCAGGTAAGCTGGGCATAGAATACGCATGTTTAGTTCTAAGGAAATTTTTTAATGTTACTTAAAAAAAAATGACTATTAAAAAATTTTAATATCTCGAATAATCGAATATGTTTTGATAAAAAATGCTAAAAACGCTAAAAATAATGCTAAAAATGCTACAAATAAGCTTATTTAATAGTAAATAACGTTATATTTTAAAGAAATCCTTTTGGTGGACTCAAAATTTTCTAAAACTCTAAAAAAATTTAAGACCAATAATATTTCCAAAAAGACGCCATTACTAATAATTATTGTATACACAGTAGAATTTTTTGCTTGTAAAAATATCTTATGTAACTTAACTATGGAATTTACATTTATGGAAGTCAACTAATATATTTTTTCATCAAAAGCAACCTGAAAGGTCTTAATTAAATCACAGACTATCCTTCATTTTAAAGTAGTATCTAAATTAAGATCAGGGACCTATTTCACTAAATTTACAATACCGTAACTCTAAAAATGTGAAAATTTTTTCCTAATTATAGGATTGTGAATTTGATAAAACAGGCCCCTATTGTGGGTATTTAATAAAACTTTTTTTTATAAAATAAATAAACAGCGATTTAGGAGGCATGCCTGACAGTTCCTTTCGAAAGTATTAAATAAATCTAGTAAAGGAAAAATGTATCCAAATTATAACCGATATTATTTAAGAAAACGTATTTCAGATTTTAAAAATAAACGAAATAGCCTTGTATATAATCTCTTGAGTCATTGTTATTTTTTTGGGGGGTATTCTGTTTAAAGATGTAAAAATATACCTCAGTTTTAGATATTTCAAGATTTGTAGTAAGCTTTTATATTAAAAGATTCCAAAAAATTTTCAGGAATTAATATCCAAGAAGGTTGTTGAAAAAGCAAGTCCTCTTCTTAAATCTGTTTGAATCTGTACACATCAATATTTAATCATGAGTACTTTAAACAATATTTGACTTAGAAGTAGGTCTATTTCGAAATGGATTTTAAACACTGCAACTCTATCGATCAGAAGTAGGTACGTATTTTTAAAATGGAACTTAGAAACAAGGAACTAATATGCAATTGAGCAATCCTTTTAAAATTATACTAATAAGTAATATGCGCATGTACTTTTGTTATCTGCGCATACTATAATTTTTTATTTAAATAATCTTATTTGTTTCTAAAAATTGAATTCTCTATTAAAATCTGTAATCTGTCAAAGTTTATTATTCAGTAACAATATTATTAATTAAACTGTTTATGTTTTACAATTAAAAAACAATTCAAAATTGTTAATAACTATAGTTCCTACTTAACAAGTTTAATTTTTGCATACAATTTATATAAATTCATGGCTTTTATTTTCCCACCCTCAAACTTAACAAGTTTTTATACGAATAAGCAACGGAAATTAAAATAATACAAAATATATATATATATTTAAATAATAATTAAAGACAATTGTAATTATATTTACTTAACTTACTGTTAAGTAAAATATAATAAACAAGTGTCCATTATTTAATCGATATATATATATATTACAATTCAAATTGTTAAAACAATTAAATTTTTTATTTTGATTGTTTTGTTGTTTAATTGAAATTATACAAAACAATATATCCGGACACAATCGGCTTATTGTATAATTGTTTTCATATATATATATAAGTTTTATTAAAAATTCAATATTAAAGAAACGATTTGGGTAGTAGATACCTTACGACTTTTTTGGAGTCTAATGGGTTTCTACCGTTTTAAATTATTGTGGGAGGCACTTAGTTATCCTCTTCACCCTCATATAGGGTCGTAAAAGCAATAACTAATTATGTTAGAACTCCCTAAAAAGTTTATTAAGTACTAATTTCGGTGGCTGCTTGGTGATCCTGCTAGACTACAATTATTTTGCTCTACTATACACAAGTGAACAACTACAGTGTAACAATTGTGTAAAATATTATTTAAAAGATAATGCACAATTGTTTTGTCCGTGTATGGTATATCTATTTTAGATACAGGGTGGCGCAAAACAACCGGGATAAAATTTTTCTACTTAAGCTAAAAATATTCCCCATTAATATACTGTATAACAAAAAAATAATAATAATAATTAACCATTAAATAAAAAAGTTATTAAACATTCAAATTATATCGGTCGTTTTGCGCCACCCTGAATAACATGTAGGAAAGTCTTAGATTTTTTATATTTTTCATAACTTTTCGTAATTTTTGATCGCTGTTCTGTTGTGTACTGTTCCATTTCCAATTCCCCAAGTTATTTTCACAAAATTCTGAAATAAAAATAAAAAATATAAATAAATATAAAAAGTAATTAAACATTCAAACCATATCTGCCGTTTTGCTCCACCCTGTAATATAAAATTCTAAATTATTACAATACTGCTCTTTAATAACTCACAAGAAATTAAAAAATAAAACCAGAAAACAAATACAATACACAGAAGATAATTAATATAATCAATTTGAAGCACACCTTTTTCTACAATTTTTAATTTATTTTTTCTAACTTGTAATATTCAAAAAAAAATCAAACAAATTAATTGATAGGTGTTATTATGCAAATTGATTATATTATCTATATGTACATAGGTACTATACTAAATATATAAACAAGTACTGTGAGCTTAACCGTATTTGCATGTATAATATAGTAAAACAGCTGTGCATTTCATTTTAAATAAGTTTAATTCTGTCCGATTAAATCTGTGTAAATGATTTGTTGTGAATTGTGAACACTTAAATACTTAAAAAGTAATTGACTTGTCTTTTATTAAACACTTTAGATGCAATGAATAGTGATTTTTTATTATTAATGCAATAAAAATTGAAAGTATTTATATTTTAGATATGATAATCGATTAATAAAATTGTATATTATTAAATATTTTAAATTTTGTAAAAATGATATTTCGACTACGACTAACATCTTTGAGTACACTAATTTATATCACAGTACAATAATTACCTTTTTATATTGAAAAGATGTACCAACTTAAAAAATAATTAAATCTAATGAATTTTAACGCCAAGCTGTGGCAACTATACACTATCAACCATGATTTTTGGTAATAAAGGAGGAAGTTAGACTAATATTATATAAGAATTATAAGAATTTTCTTATTTACACACATTTAAAAATAAAAAAAACATTAAAACAAATTAACTAACCTAAAACGGCTAAAAAAGCTAAAATCCGCTAAAAATATTGCTAAAATGTGCTAAAATTTTTTTGACTTGGGCTTATGATAATTCGCATGAGACTTGCATATTTATAACATTGGGTTTAATTTCGAATATCTTTTTTTGGAACAAAACCAGTTCGGGCACAGTTTTTAATTGAAAAAATTAGAATTGAGTATAAGCTTATTCTTTAACCTATCTTTAACCCTTGTTATGTCCACTATTGTTTTAAATCATTGAATAAAATATACTGACGTCATCAAGCTTAATTATCGTTTGAATAACTATATATCATTCTGGGTGGTTAATAATATATATTTCTATTATCTCTTCTGCTTTTCTATTATGGTATATCATCAGTTTTTAATTTATATTTTACACTTCCTATTGAATTTTTAAACAGTGCAATGTTTTCACAAAAATCTACCTATAAATATGTTAAAATTTTGTTTGTGTTAAAAAAAATACCTTATAAACCTTTTATATTTTTTTTCTTTTAAATTTTGTAAAATTTTTGAAAGGGGTGACTATCACTAAAATTATTTTATAATAAATGGTCCCTTTTTTCGGTAAAATCATTCCCCAAATGTCAATTAAAAATGTTTTTGTATAAATTTTAAAATGGTTTTATCTAATTTTTCTCTAGAGATATATTTAACAGTGAAAAATTCTATAATGTCAAAGTATGTAGTAATGATGTAATGAACTTTGAAAAAGTAGTATTCATTTTGCACGTAATTGAAAACATTTTGCCCATAATTTATTTTTAGAATAATGACATCCATCCAATATTTGTTGTTAAAAATTTAAGTAATTTGAAATGTGATTTTAAACTAATGCTATTGAGTCCAAAAATTTGAAAATGAAATGAAAATTTATATTTGATTTTGTAAAATTTTAAAAAGTTATGGAAGATTTTCCCAAAAAAAACTAACAAATTTCTAGTAAAAATTTAAAATCAAAGTCGAAGCATACTTATAGGCGTTTATATACATATTTTAATTCTGTAGTACTACGTAGGAATATTAAATATTTCAATGTCTTTCAGATGTTTTCAGATAAAATTCATGAAAAAAGTATAACGAAATACAAAAACTAACAAATTTTCTAGTAAAAATTAAAATTCAAAGTCAAAGCACACTTATAGGCGTATTTCTTTTAATCCTTTTCTGTAGTTACTAGGGCAACTTAAATATTTCAATACCTTTCATATATGTTTTAAAATGCAATTCATAGCAATTTTCTAAATAACACATTGTCTCTTTATAATTATAATGAGATTTTTTATTGAAAGAAGTTCTACTCTATTCATTATATTTTTTTTTTTGTATTATTTAAGGCATTTGGTATTCAAAAATATTTTCAATGTCTGTTAAAATTTTCAAAATTTTTGGAAAGTATTAAAAAACTGATTTTTTAAATACGTGCTAAAGTTAATATGAACTTTTAAAAAATAAATGAGCTTAAAATTGACTGCAAAAGTAGAAAAATAATAAAAACAAAAAGAGAAATAATTTTGAAGGATACTTTTAGGCGAAATTTTTTTTTTTTTACATAATTACATACGTGCCTCGTTTTATGCAATACAGTTAATACAAAACATATTCATGATGAATGTAAAATTTTTTTATTTTTGTAATATAAAG
The DNA here is from genome assembly GCA_963082915.1 of Dolichopus griseipennis. Taxonomy (NCBI): domain Eukaryota; kingdom Metazoa; phylum Arthropoda; class Insecta; order Diptera; family Dolichopodidae; genus Dolichopus; species Dolichopus griseipennis. The sequence goes on from OY720442.1 coordinate 8,277,696, forward strand.
AATGACACCCTGAACATTAGAAAATCATCATCAACAACAATAACATCAAATAGACCACAATTTCAATGTAGTTTTTAACCAAATGATGACTTTTTTTTAAGTTGATACAAATGCTTCAACCACCTGGGTATTATTAACATTATGAACATGTTTTTTTTGTTGTGTTTTTGATCAAATGACATTCTGACAAATAATAAAATGAATATACATTTACATATATAGAAATATATGTATGCATATATGAAATTAGACATAATAATGAATATAATACGAGTATAGAAGACCATTTACCCAGTTTATTAATGAATACGTACATCAATTTTTTATATCTTTTTCGAAAAATTGTATTTCATCATAAAGTTGAAAATTAAAATTTATGACTTATACAGACAATAGAACACTCCATGACATTTAGAATTCCTAACTACGTTTCTAAAATTTCTGACTATTATTAAAATTTTAAATAGTTAAGTAGAAATACAATGTGTAAAGTATCCTCCCTTTAAATCTTTCTGGAAGTTTCTAATTTATGTAATAATATATCAATTACAAAACTCTTACTTATTTTGTATAATTTATTAATTTCAGGAACAGGGTACAGCTTTTTCAATAATTTAACTAAAATGGAAAATTTTTAAAATATTTCAAAGTCATTTTCAAAATGAATTTTGAACTTTTTCAAAGAATTCTTCTAAAATATTGTAATATATTAATTACATTTCTAATTAAAACCTAAAAAACTAAATAGTTGCAAAAATATTGAAATTATACTAATTTAAATTAAATCTAAATCTAAACCTAACAATTTTTTAAAAATTTAAGTTTTCTAATATTGTTTACTCCTATTAGTATTTGAGTAAATTTTTAATAATCAAATCAAAAAAATCAGATTATTATTTTCTGAAAAAAACAGAATCCAAATTTCTAAATTATTTTTTAAAATTTAATTTTATTTTTAATTATTTAGTTCTTAGAAATTGTTATTCCAAGAAAAAATTAATTAAATTAAACTGATTTTTTTTATAATTTTTTTTTCAAATAAAATTTGAAATGGAAATTTTATAATTGAATATAATTTTCTTATTTTAATAAGCCTATTATTTTCAATAAATTTAAATGTAAAATAAAATTTTAAACTGAAACCCTGATTTGGTTATAAACTATTTTTTGTATTCGTAACTTATCTATATCACTTTTAACAGATTTTGGAAAATTTTGTCTAAATAGTCTTACTCTATTCATCAGTATGTTTGCAAAACTACGTTTGAAATAAAGAATAGAAATTTTAACTATGAACTACATGGAATAACTTTTTTCTGTAACGCCATCCGTTATGAAGCGGCAGTCGACAAAAATTGCGGAAAGCTCTTTACTTGAATTTATATAACAAAGTTTAAAAAGGAATATTATTAATCTGAAAACGCAAAAACGATTGTATCAGAATAGTAGGGTTGCAATATGGAATTCAACTTGAAGCTATCCGAAATTCAATTTTTAAGAAAAGCTTTTAATTCCGAAGGCTGGAAAGAATTTAATAAATGAAACACTCTTTTTATAAAACAGACTTCAAGACTTAACCTAAAATGTATTATAATTGAATCTGATATACCTCATAATTAGTGGAAGTGACTCTGAAAATGATTTGAATATAAATCAGTTAATATGTATGAATTTTTCATCTTAAAAAATATCACTTTGATCCGTGCCGCTGGTAAATAAATAATTAAATTGGTGACATGCTTCTTCTGCAAAAATTGTTACATTTAATTACTTCATACAAGTAATTAACTTTAACATAGCTGCAAGATATTAAACTTAATCAATATACAGACACCATTACCGGTACATTTTTATTGAACTGTCGTAAATTGATGAATAAATAGTGATTATAGTGTTTATTTTTAATATCTAAAAACATGTGTAATTATAATTAAAAATTTAAACTTTTTGTTTTTTTTTTTTTTTTTGCTTTTGTGTTTCAATCACAACCCACATATAAAATGATATCATCAAATCTATGGGTATATGCAATATATGTAACACATTTTTATTGAATGTGAAAGTAGTTCAAAGTGTATACTAAATTTGCCATTACATTTGTGACGCAGTAAAAGATTGAGAATAGAAATAGACTCAAGTGTATGAACTGGATCAAAATCGAAAGATAAATCGATTTATCTATTTGTGTCCGTCCGTCAATCTGTACGATAGATAGACTTCTGAAATTTTCACAAATTCGACTATTGAATAAAGCCGTCCTTGCTTTTGAAAGCCAGATTGCTCAACGCATTGGAATAAATGCCATGTAACTTCTTGAAACTAATTTATGTCTCTGAAATTGTGTTAACAGGAGTTAATTTTAATGAGTAACGCCTGTCAATATTTTGTCAAAAGTAATTAGCCGGATGAAAAAACGTTTACTTTCATGCGAGTATCCTAGAGTTGACATACTATTATTTATCTTATGATTTAATTCATTTTACTCAAAAAAGCTAATTTTTAATAATAAAAATAAAAACTTGCATTAATTTAATTAATTTTCTAGAGAGAGCCAAAATGTTTCAGTTTTTCATTTAGATTTATGTTTTGTTTTTGTTGTTGTTGGTTTTTTTTTTCAAGAAAATTAAAAAAACAAAACAAAAAGCAAAATTTATAAATGACAAAAACAGCTGTTAGAAAATTATTAGCATTAAAATAACTAACTGGAATTAGAGCTGGTGACATACTGTGAATCCCAATGGTAATAATGTACATAAGTGAATTAATAAAAACGTTTTTCACTCAGTTGGTTGTTTACACACTTATTTATTAAAAAAAAAAATTTGTATTTTTTTCTTTTACATGTTACTAAGTTATATATATTTATATATATACATAAAGTTATATATATATCTAAAGTTATGACAGGGTAAATAAAGTTTTAGAATTAAATAGAAAAACTTGACCCATGGGATGAGAATGCTAAAAGTTTTATATATTCTGAGTAGTAATATAAGTATTATGAATGTATGAATTAACTGTTAAAAAAACAAAAAAAAAACAAACAAATAACTAATATTTACTGTTAAAACAAAAGAAATTTGTTACATATTTAAATAAAAACTTTTTATTTGAATATATGAATTATTGAAATTTTGTAATTGTCAATTCCAGTAATGGGTTTGACGGTATAAGGATTGATCATTAAAATTTTCCAGTGAAACTAAATCAGTTTACTGTAATCGAGTTTTTCTGACTGGTTTTCTTACTAACTGAAAAATCAAACTGTCTTAAAAATAACGCAGGGGCTCTTGCCTCGTTATTACCCAAAACTCTTATTGGCCTTAATATGCGACAAATTATTCTTAGACATTTATTTACAAAGACTTGTATTTTTTGTACATTATTTATAAATTTATATATATATCTATATATATAAAATATTATCTCTATATATATATATAGATATTCTACAATTTAAATATGCTCTTCCAAACTTCATATCATATTACATCAATTGTCAAAATTTTAAATATTTCACTTTATTTCAATTTGGAATATTTTCCTCAATATTAAATGTACGTCTGACATTTGGATTTATTCTATGATTTCCTTCAATAAAAATAATTAAAAATATTGTTTTTTTGTTATTTTTTTTTTGTATTTAAATTGAATAAATGTGTAAATGTAGAATGTTGATATCATCATCAAATGCATAAATTAAAATCTTAATCTTTCAGATAAACTGCATATATATATATATATATAAAATAGTAAAAATGGAAATTCACTTTTCCATCTTTTAATTAAATGCAAATTAATTATATATTGTTGTATATTTTTTTTAAAAATAGCTATTTTATGCAATATAAAATGCAATTTAAAAAAATATATTATGCAATTTCTAATTCATATAAAAATGAAATATGTTATAAATTTTTTTTATCTGTTGGATTTGAAACAAATGTAGCTAAAAATGCACTTCTATTCTCAGAATCTCACTTCTGATTGCAATGCCATTCAAAAATTTTAAAAGTAAAAAGAAATTTATTTTGTTTTTGTTTTTTTTATGCAAATATTATTTTGTTGTCAACTTTGTTATAATAAAATTGACAACACTAACAACAACAAGTAGTTGCAAGTGTTAATGATTTTAAATAAACGTCAAAAAGTTTTCATTTCCCAGAGGGCCATTTAATTGGATTTATTTTGAGATCAAAGAAAGATGCAAATACATTTTTTTTTGTAGAAAAACTAAAAATAAGAAGAAAATAATAAGTTTCAATAGTTTTTACGTAAAATAATTTATATATATTTTATGGAATTATATATATACATATATAAATGTATTAGAATTCTGTTTAATGTGTGGTAAAAATGGTTACAAATATGGTAATTTAATATTAAACATATTGTATTAAATTTAAAACCAAATTGTAAATAGTACCACAGTAAATAATAATTATTATTATGTATAAAATAGTTTTAAATTACATATAAAACTTGTATTTAAAATTATTTTAAGACCTTTTGTTTATTTTTTTGTGTTTTTTTTTTTTGTCTTTTGGAAATTTAAAGTAGGTTACACATTTTTATTTAAGTTTTATTAATTATGATTTAAATTTTAAACTTATTTAAAAGTTAAAGCTGTTGTATTTCGATTTTAAGCATCTGCTGTGGAATTTTTATATAAATTTTTTTTTTAATTAATATTTAAAATAAAATTTTATTTAAAGGCGCTGCATTGAACCTTTCAACTTCTCAAACTTTTATTATTTAAACTCTACCGTCCGCTCGTAGAATCTTAGTACAATATCTAATTACATATTTAAGTTTAGTTTATTGAAAATTTCACCTGGCATTTACATATTCTCGCTATCAGCTGTATTTCTCTCCCTTTGTTACTATCGTATGTAAAGTCTTTCCCTTTGTTACTATCGCTATCACTAGCAAAGACAAATCTAACACAGCGCAGTCCGGAAAATCAATGACTTCAAGATCATATTCTCTGTTTTCTATTAGTTTCAATATCATATTCTCCTCTTAATTTTTATAAATTGATTGTAAAGACAATATTCGAACCCAATTTCGTTCTCCCACAGTAAATTGACAATTTTAAAACTATAGCGATAACGCGATAGTGTATAAACGCGTGGTCAGATGATTTTGAATTGATTTTTGACTAATTGCACAAACAGGGTCCTAATTAAGGAAAATCGAATTTCGCTAATTTGAAAAACATGTTTTAACATACATAGAACCTACAACCGATAGATGGTTCGATAGGTCAGGTTTTAATTCAAAAATTATTTAAATCGTTTTTTTTACAGCAGCGATTTGTTCTGTCAAAATCAGGTCTTATAAATGCCTTTTCAATTCTTTACGCAACATTCTTTATAATATTTACAAAATGTTTTTTATTATGTAAATTGTTATTATCAATTGTACGTACTATCACAGTTTTTATTTTTATTTTACATCAATATATAATATAAAACTTCAATATAAAGTTTAAATCGCCAACCTACACACATATGTTTCAACATTATAATGCAGTTAAAAAAAATAATGAAAAAACGAAATTAATAAAAAACAAGTGAAACAATCTTTAGTTACACCATTTAACCACAAAGCATGAAAATTAGAAAACTTTATTTTGCAAAATAAAAAAAATATATAAAAAAAATTAAATAAAAAAGCTTTTAAAAAAAAAAAAAGCGAAAATCATTATATTTCACCAGTGTGAATAATTGAAGGTCAGCGCGCGGATAAATTTACCATTATGCGCCGCGCTTTTTTTTTCTCATTATTCTGGTTTTTCTATTAAATTTAACTTTTGACAAGCGGAGCTATCGCGTTAACAAAAAAAAAAAACAACAAAAACAAAATCAGAACAAGAAAAGAAAAATAGAAAAACAATATATTGAAATACTTATGGTTTTGACATAGTTAATACCGAATACGTAACGTATACTGATATAGATAGAGACGTCAGACGACTGAAATTAAAACGATTAGAAATGTATGTTTGTATAATTCTGAAAGTCTCAAATGTACATATTCGTATGTATGTAATATATATTTGGAACATATATTGTGAAAATAAATAAAAAAGGGAAAAAATAACAATAGATTGTTTTGGTTTTTATAATAAGGGCATTCGAGATATCGTATTATTACATTTTATATACGATTTGGCGCATAGAGGGCGCATAGTTTTGACTGATAAGAGATGAGAGTTTTTTATATTTTTTTATATGTACTTCTGCTTTCATTTTAAATTTTAAAAATAAAATGGAATGAATTAAAAAGTTTGTTTTTTGTGTTATCACAAACTTTCTTATTTTTTTTAATTATAGTTTTTTTTTTATTTTAAATTATAAATAGCAAAAAGTATTTGAACTAAATAATTTAGATAAACAATTTTTATATTGAGGTAACGATTATTGTGGCGTTAAAAGAAAATAAAAATTGGATTTTTGGTTATATAAAGAAAGAAATATAGTATAAGTGCTTGATTTGTGCTATATTTAACTTGTAAGTGCCCTGATTTTCCTTTAAAGAGGTTTACTTCAGTGGTTCAAGTAGTTTTAGAGATATATTGCAAAGTAGATAAATTTTTAAAAAAGGGCGTTTGGACTATGAGGTATTTGGCTAACGTAGTGATGCTAAGATTTTGTGGCTTTTAGATTTTGAGAGTTGGAATTTTGTAGGAAAATTAGAAGACTTCAAAATATATTCTAAGCGAAATATTTAAAAGTCTTGATTAAAACTTTTGGATTATTTTAATTCTATTGAAGTCGTGGTATACAAAACAAAAACTCATGAAGCTATGAAGTTATAGATATAAGATTATAGTTATTCATATGTTCTAGATAAAGTTGCATACACTTGAGATATCCCTAAGATTTTGAAAGAACCTTGAGGGATTCCAGATAAAAAAAAAATATAATACAACAGTATATTCAAGTACATAAGTCCATTTACAAATCTACTTATTTTTAAAAAATTTTTAAAATATCTAGAATTTACAAAGTAGTAAAATTACATTAATTTAATAAATAAAAAATTTATTAAGTTATAAAATATTTTTATAAAATATTATGAAAATTTTAAATATTAAAGATATTTTTTGCAAATATTAAAAGGTATTTTTAGTTATCTCACCTGCTCTATCTGCATTATTAAAATGATTAAAAATTTAAGAACTCACTTAAAACTGTCCCTTCACTTATATTTTAGAATAATTTTTTTCTATGGATAATAAAATATTTATTGAAACATTGAAAATATTCTTAGCAAATGTTTTATATCTAAATATTTATTTTTGGTTTATTTAAAATTTATTAAAGATTGTTATAGACAAGATAAATGGAGTACAATATTATAAATATTAATCCTGATTATGATGTCCTAGAATATAAATCTGATCATTATATAGGAATTGAATATCTTAACATTCATTTTAATTATAAATTATGAATTAGCTGAATAAAACTTAAAACATTTTCTAATTATTTTATTTATTTAAAAATATTAAAAAACAAAAAAACTTGATATCCTGATTTTTTTTATATGTTCGTTAGCCCTTAGAACGATTAAAACGTTCAGATTTTGGGCTGATTTCGCCCATAAGCAATTCCCGCCGTACAGTACTAGTAACCTACACTTAAAATTTCATCAAGATTGTTTTTGAGTTGTCGTGCCTACGGACGGACCGACGGACATGGCTATAGCTACTGAGGAGGTCACGCTTATCAGCTGATCAGATATACTCGCTATAATAACGGAGTTCAGCATAAAAAATTAAAAGATTCTAAAGATTCTAGTAAGACAATTTTTTTTTAAATTGTATTAAAATAAATGTTAAGGTCGATACCTAATAATATACGATAGATTTTTATTGTTTCAATTAATCGATGGTAGTATTCGGAATAAAAATTCGGAGAAAAAATAAAAAATTCGGAATATAAAACAACGCTGTATGGAACAATGAACTTAAACCAATCAAATTTTAAAGTGATCCTGTTTATTATTGAACAATTAAAGAAACTCATTAACACGATGAGTGATTTGCACTCACAATTGTACTAATACATTGAAAGTTCTTCTACTTCTTTTCAGGACTTTTTCATCACTTTTTCAGTACTGAATAATGAGGATTTAAAATAACCTATCTAACGCAATTTTTTTTATTCTATAAAAGTGTAAAAATTCATTTGTATTAACTAGTAACTGCTGAACTCAGATTGTCACGAACCTTTTAAAATTTTTAGAACTGAAAATTTTATAAATTTTTAAACTTTGTTGAAAAAAATTAAATAAATTTTTAAACTGTAAATTTTAAAATGTCAACAACTTTAATATCTAAGTGTTCTTATATTTTATCGATGCATTAAATTTTGACAGAATAACGGCACAATTCAAACTTTACTATTGTTTGCTCTATATATAAAAATATATGATATATATTTACGTTTATATAATATAATCTGTTTGATAAGTGTATGTCAATCTTAAGTGTATATGTATGTATCAATCTATCTCTTTTTTTATAATTTATATTTATTGCGCTACGCTATAAAAAACATCACAACATAATTTTTATGCAAAAAAAAAAAAACAACAAAAAAAAATAAGAAGAATAAAAAAACAATGATTTTCATGAAAATCTAAAAATGGCACAACAAATTTTCTTTTAAAAACACAAACTTATAAAAATAAAAATGGGGATGAATGGATATCATTAATGGTATACAATGAATATGCAGGGTACACCTTTTACGTACTCATAGCTATAGTACGAGTTACGAATTCATTTTTGGTTTTTAATTTGCATATGATGTCACAATTTTGAGAGAAGTGGAATAAATAAATATTATTTCATGTGTCTTTTGTTTTTCTGTCACATTTTTGGTTAAAAATCTTTGGTATTTCAACTTGTTCTTGTAAATATTAATCTCACATTTTATTTAGTTTTTAAAAATACATTGAAATTAATGTGTGACACACGTATATACCAAAATGAATGATGTTGTTGTTAGCACCTGTTAATAAAGAAGTTAAATTTAGGTAAACAAATCTTGGGTAAAAAGGGGTTGTTATTATAAAATATTTAGGGTACACTTCATTTACACTTCATTAATTTTAGAAAATTTGCGCCATTTTGTATAAAAAGCTGTTATTTTAAAATTAATGCGAAACAAACAGTTCTTGGATAATTTTCCAAAGTTTTAAGATCTAATTATAATTTTTAAAAACTGGGGGATTTTATATTTATATCATTTTGCTTGGTTATAGAATATTGGAGAGTAGTCAATAGGATTCACCTATTCTGACACACCCAGTATGTAAAAAAATGTTGCAAAATTTACCAATTAACATTTTTGAATTCTTATGCGTTTTATATTGATTTACAGTAATGGTGTTCTGCTAATAAAGGGGATATTAAAGCAGTAGTATGACAGGTTCTATTAAATAACTTGTCAAGGTTGCTTACAATTTGTGAAATCGTATTTTCGGACTTTTTTACATAAACTAGAGGTCAAAAACCTTGGAAAAAATATATAAACAAGCTTGAGGTATCTGAAATGGAATATGGATGGAATATTAAAAATTTTGTGATCTGAGTTAAGAACTAAGTTATTAGAGAATAAACTCACTCAAAGAATTATTGACAGGGGTCAAGTGACATAACCTTCTAATTTAGTAAGTTTATAATGTCGAAAATTGAACAGATATCATCAGGAAAGAAGCATATAACATTTGGCACACTAAGCGGTATACAGAACTGCTTAAAAAATTTGAATATGAAAATTGGTTACATAATATAATCGACTACGATCAGTTCTGGAAAGCAAGCAAATAAAATCCTTAAATGAAATTATAACCAAACTCCGAAATAGTTCCGAACTACTCCGAAATGCTGTATAAGAGAATGGTTTTGGGTTAAGGAAACCTTTTAAAGTAATTAACAGCAATAAGTTCTCTTTTTTTTGAATATCTTAAGCTCCTTACAAAATTTCTATACATTTATTGTAATATGTAACATAAATTTTAATTTTTTATGGTGATTTGTAATGGATTTGTTGGATAAGATGTAAATTTTTCCATTGAAAAACTATTTTATATTTTTTGGATTTGTTGAAAAATTATTCTTCTAGAACTTTTATTTTAAAATTAAAAGTAATTTTCAATTTTTACTAAAAAATCATAAAAATACAAAAATTGTTCAGATAAATTTCAAAAAAGAATTGAACTTTTTAATTTTTACTACAAATCAATCGATAACAAATTTCATTAAAAGAAAATGTATATATACTGTATACCTTAAGGTAACTGATATTTCTAAAAGGAAATCGAAATAATTTTAGTATCGTTTTTAATTTCTTTTTTTTTTATGGTTTTTTATATTTCAAAAAAACTCTAAAAAGTAATTTATTTGTTTTTCGTTTTTTTTTTATTTTAAAATTCCATATACCAGATTTGTGGTTTTTAATTTCTAAATACCAATCGATTCCCTTAACCAAAATGTGTCTAAAACTTTGCAAAAAATTTTGACATTTAAAAGGAAAAATTTTTGAAAATAAAAACGAATGGAAAACTTTTTTATATAATTTTTTTTATATGAAGTTTTAATCTATCTACAAAAAAAAAAAGAAACAAAGTCTAAAAATTAACACAAAAGAAATATAAAATAGTTTGGCATGTTTTATTGAAAAATTTTGTCAAGGTGTCATTTGTTGAAAAAAAAAATGGAAAATCAAAAACAAAAAACTAATAATAAAATTTTAAATTAAAGATTAAATAAATACCTTGAGAATTAGTTGAGTTTAAATACAAAAACGATTTTTGATTCTTAAATCAGATTTTAAGTTTTTAAAATTATTACAAAAACTTTTTAAATATTGTAACTTATGAGTTTGATGCGGTAATACAAAATTTGATTTTAAAACTTTTTATTTTTATTTGCATGGCCTGATTAATTGTGTAGGCTATGGAAGATTTTGAAAATCCTTTTTTTATTGTAATTGGCTTCTATTGTGATTTTATTCCGATAATTGATATAACTTCATCACACAGACTTCTTCAATATTACAAAACAAAGATATTTATTCTTAAATTAAATCATTAAAGGCCTGAAACTAATTTGGGTAATGTTGATCTTTTAACAAATCTGATATACTGAAATGTTGTACTTTATTTTTATTGTCAACAATATAATTTTATTTGACATTGACTTACAAAATAAAAAATATTTTTTAAAAACATTTTATTAGGTGTTAAATATTTCTATCAATTCTATGGCCTTTTAAAGCCCGACAAAGATAGATTTTAAAGATTCTTTTACTTAATTTAATATAATTTTTGTTGAATTTAAATTAACCAATACCACATACTAAAAAATATTATAATTATAATAAAAATCTGTTAACTTAATATATATATTATGTATATATATATATATATATATCTTAAAAATTCCAACCAGCACCTCGGTCCCCACTCTCTTCAGAATGCTTTTTAAATTTTACATCAACTAAAACAATAATAATTATATAAAATTTTCACTCAAAAATCACTATTAACTCTTTTTTCATCTACCCCATGTTTCAATATTTTTGCAAACTATTTCTTTTAATTAATATAAGTATTTGTATAAGTATGTATTGGTTTATATTTATATATCACGGTAAATATATGGTTAACTATTATTTAAAAAAAAAAATTTTAAAGAATTTCTTTGTCAGTTTTTGGTTTTAAGGCTACAAATAGTAAAAGAAAAATTCAAATGAAAAGGGCGCATTTCATCCTTTTGAATTCTTTCTGTCATTTACCCAACAACAACAACAACAACAATAAACCAAATATATATAAAAATATTTTTGGAATGTCATTTTTGTGGGTTTTATAGTGAGGTTTCGAAAAGTGTAAACTAAAATCATATTTTCTGTCTCTTTCTTTCTTTGGTTTAAATATCCTGTTTGTAAAGATTTTTCTTCATTATTGTTTTTTTTTTTTTTGTTTTGTTTTTTATAGTAGTGGGTGGTTAATGTGGTTATTTTGTACTGTTATTTAACTATGTAATTACAATATAGAATATATAATAACTGTTAATGAGAAAAAGAAATATATAAGAAAAAATTTTCAAACCACATACAGATGTATTTATTATTCATTCTACAATATTTATATTTTGTGTATATGTATATGTATATTATTATTATGTAAATATATAGCACATATATGTTTTTGGGTATGGTTATATATATATTATATATATACCTATCTAATGTATATATAAGATTATTTCTATAATATAAATTTAAATAAGTCCTGTTTTGATGAGATCCTTTTAAAAACAAAAATAAACTTAAATTAAAGTTTATGAAAAATCAATATATACACATCTTTATATATATATATATATTTATATTTTTTTTATAATTAAAAAATATTTGGAAGAAGGTATTTGTATTAAAGGTAACAGTTACGGTCGTTTTTTTAGAAGTGATTAAATACTATATTTAAAACAATTTTTTAAGTAAAGCCAAACTGGTGGGGGGTCTAAAGAATATTGAAATTTAAAGATGTTTTAATAAATGTCCTGAAAATTTACCATTGAATATAATTTTATTTTACTAGTGAACATTGGATTATTCTTATAACAGTGGAACTTATTTCAATGTTAACAATAAAAAATAATTAAAAAAAAAATTTATAATCCGGTAGTCCGCAAAAATATCTAAAGAAGCGTTTTTAAAAATCCTGTGAATTTAAACTGATACACAGTGGGCCGAGTTTCATTCATGGTACATCGTTAAAAAATAAAACTATCTTGAGAATAAAGGACTCTCAGATCTCAGAACAAATGAGTGAAACTGACGGAACACAAATATCACCTTTTCAATCAAAAACCACGTGTTAGAGTACTTAGTTTCCTTTAGAAAAAGTGTTTTGTTCATTCGACCATTAGTTTCCTTATGCCATTATGTTTACATTAAATCTTGCACTAGTTATTATAATCCAGACTTAAAATATAATCACTAACTTACATCTTTCGAAGTTATAAAATTATATAAAATATCCGGTGTTAAAGTCCTGTGCGCATTGCTGCGGAAAATATTTATTGAGGCTTTCTTTTTAACCAAAACAGTACTTTGCAAAATTAGACGAAATTAGCTTTCAAAATTTTTTTTGATCAACCGTCGGAGCGACATTGGTTAACAAAATCCAAGTCTGTTAATAGCGTCAACTAAATTCTCAAGGAGCATCATGTATAGAATATTTGAAGTCAATCTATCAAACCGTTTTCATTTTAGAACAAAGGAGTTTAAATATTTGCACCACAGCCCCAATTACTAACTAACGATTAAAAATTATGTAAATGTTATTTATGTCATTTTGAAATGTCACTTCAAAAAATTAAAATGTCATTTAAATAAAAAAAACCGATTTGAAAACTTAATATAAAGTTAAAGTTTAAGAAGATCAGTTTTTTAGATTTTGACAAATACTTAATTATCAAATGTCAAAAATGAACCTTTTTTTACCAAAATTGTGTTTCAAAAGTGTTGCCGTTTACTGTTTATCGTTTTAAATGTACTCTCTTTCTAAACTCGATACTATATACATATAATATACTCATTGTAAATACATCATTTTTTTGATGCCAATTTTAGTTTTTTTGTTGTTGTTAAATATTTAGAAAATGTCGAGTTTAAAGACAAAATAATAATGATGATGATGATGTTGATTGTTGATGACAAAAATTCATTCACAATAAAAATAAAGTTTTTAATTTTTCTGTTTTTTTTTTTGTTCTTATTTTCATTAAAAACCCAATGGTAGCACACTTTTGGTGACAATATCCTTATCACAGCTGCTTTGGGCTAATTATAAAATTTTCATTATTTTGTTGTTGTTTTTATTTTTTTTTTTTATATCATTATGAGCTCATTAAAAAATATTCTCTTTCTTTTTCATTTTGTTTTTTTCTGATTTTTTGTCCTGCTTTTACATTATGTCCTCAATAAAAAGGCGTAAAATTTTCAACTCTTTTGGGATTGACCTTATGATCTGGTTTTTAAAAATATAATAATAAAAACGAAAAAAAACAACAACAAGAAAAACTAATACAATAATAAAATATTTTAGAGAGTGTGGGAAGTGATTGTTATATATATGTTATAGGAGAGGTGAATACATTAAGAAAGGTGAAGAGAAGAATGAATAAAGGTGAGGTAGATAGGATTGTATATTGGTATATAAGAGGTGAAATTTAAGTTTTGGATAAAAGTTTTTGGGGGTTGTGTTCTCCTTTTAAAATTTTATTTTTTTTTTGTGGTTGTTTTGGTTTTTGTTGACAAAAAAAAAAAGGAAGAAATGTTTAAATAATGATTATAGCTAGTATTGTTTTAATATATGTATGTATTCAGAATATGTCTGCACACACATATATAAATGTATACACATGTTTATATAATTTTATATATAAAATTTTTAACAAAATATATAAAAGAATTGCAAGTTTTGTCATACTTTGAAAAGTTTTGACCACAAAAATGGGTTGAAATTAGGTGTTATTAGAGAAAGTCTTGTTTTTGTTTTAGTTTTTTTTTTTAATTGGAAGATTTATAAGTTGATTGGATTTTTTTTTGTTGTTTTTATTATTCCTTTATAATTTAAAATAAATTTTGTTAACATTGTAATTAAAGGTTTCATTGTTAAGTATAATATTGATGTAATATAGGATGTTTCAATATTGAATTTATTGTTATATAATTTATAAAGAATTGATTAAGGGTTCAAAAAATAATTTTTTAATTGTTTTGTTATTTAAAAAAAAAAAAACAATTGAAAAGTTAATTAATAACTGTATTTTAATAATAAAATGTTGCATTAAACTTTTTTAACCTTAATCTATTTTTTTAATGAAGTACAGGATATTGATAGAAATTTGGTTTTATTCATTATTTTAATATAAGTTTGTTATAAGTATAATATATAAGTGTTGCCATACAGGGGTTAGATTATGCATAATTATTCTTTGTATGAAACTTATTACGCATATAAATAGTGTTACCATACAGATTATAATTGTAATAGAACTTTTGTGAGAGGATACCCTTTTGATTCTTCGAGCTATTAAATGATTTTTCGACACTGAAAAAGTAAGTAAAAATAGAGTACAAATTTGAGTACTTATAGAGTACTTGGTTTTTAAAGTGCAGTAAAGTTTTGTAGTTTGTAATTTTAAAATTTTTACACCTCTTAATTTTCTGGATACTTGCTTGTAGTTGGTAAATAGGACAGGTAAACTATTATTTGAAAAATCGTATGTAATAAATGTTTGTATAGAAGCTATAAACGCTAGAAGTTTGATATAGTTCAGAAGAAAATAACTTCCTAAATCCATCTCTCTGTGCCTCTATATTTTCTTTCTGCATAGAAACCTTCACTAGAATACTAATAGTATTTCCGTTGCCCTGTGAAGGTTACTGATGGTAGAGTGAGATTGCTACTGGTTTGGCAATTTAGAGTATTGTAGAAGTTTATGGTAGAGGGAGATTTCTACTGATAATGAGATTTCCACTTGATGGTGGAGTAAAATGAAATACTGATGGCAGAGTTAAATTCCTCCTGAATAAAAAGAAACCTTACTAGTCCTCCTTAGTCAATATCCCGCCTGTTTCCGCATTATAATGGCTAAAGGGTAAAAACAAAACTTTATGTCCATCAAGGGTTGAATGGGAAACCCAGAAGGAATAAGTTAACTTCTCTTTTGAATTTTTCTAAATCATAAGTATTGGGAAACACATAAGAGTGTATCTCATTCAAGAATTTGGTACGACCAATAAAAGAATTAATTTATCTCAGGGTTCCAATTTGAAAAACGCTCTATAGCATATAAATAAGAACTAGTTACTAAGCGTGTATAAAAGAAATAAACAATTAAAAAAGAAATTGGTAGATTTTATGAAATTGAAATTATATTCTGAAATTTGTATTTTAATATTAAATCAGTTTTTCTTTTGGGTCTATCAATTGTATTTAATGTTTAAATTAAAGTAAAAAGAAAATTAAAATTTTCCAATCTAATGATGTTATTATTTTTGAACTGGTCACTATTATTAAAAATAATTGCTGTTTTTAAAAAAAATCACTTTCTTCTGGTGAAAATTTATAATTTAGCCAAAAACCAGTCCTATATAACTAATTAACCCCCAATATAACTTATTAACCTAAATGATTACTTTAAATTTAGCATGTCATCAGCATTCAAAATAAAACACTTCTCTCTAATTTAGTTCGTTTTTAAAATAATACCAAAATAAGTAAAAGTTAAATTTAACATGATTTTTATAAAATTTAAAGTCAAAATGAAATTATTATTAAAATAATTTATTTTGTACTTAATTACTAGTAATCATACTTTTTCCAAATTATTTTATTAATTATTACTTGAAGTAATCAAAGAAATATTATAATCATTTCATGTTTTAATAAGAATTAAATTTATATATTAAAATTAATTATTTAAAATTAAAAAAAACAAAATTAATTGTTTAAATACAATTTTTATATAAATTAACTTTTTGTTTTAACTCGATTTATGGTCTGATGAATATTAAGTACTTCAAACAATCGATTTTGTGTAGGTGTGTAGACGATTGAAATTGACATACGCTTAGAGAGCGTTGCACTACTGGAGTATAGTTGGATCATTGTCTTCAATGAAACCACTTCATTATTTGTAATTAGATATCAAAGTATTTATGTTAACAGACTAATTTATTAATAAATTTTCACTTTAATATCTATTTATAACGGTGCAGGGTCAGTACTCCCAGGGTCATAAGTCCCTTAGGGACTTATGACTCACTTAAAAATTTTTAGGTGGGACATAAGTCCCTTTACAAGTGGGTCATAAGTCCCTTTATTAAATTATTAGTTCCTTTAGGGACTTATGACGCACTAAGTGAGTCATAACTCCCTTTTTTAAATTTTGAGTTATAAAATCATATAACTTAAATTGTGTGATTGAGTGTAATATATGAAAGTCGAAATTTTGAAATAATTTCTGAAAGTCTTTTCTGATCTTTATAATTTAAAGTATGATAATATAAAAATATATGTAAGTAAAATATTAGATGTACAACAATATGTATTTATATATTTATCTATGCGAAATACTATATATTAGGAAGCATATTTGGGTTTGTTAAAAATCGAAGTTTACCCTTTCTCCAGAGTATTTATGAATTCATGTATGCGAGACTTTGGTTAGAAAGTCAGGATTAACATTTTTGCAAAATAGCCTTTAAAAATGTAGTTTACTTGTAAAATTGTGGTTGTTTTCTTAATTTTGGAAAAAGGGAATACTCTGATTTCGAATTAAACCCTAAAATGTGTATCCGTCACTGATATTATATAATTAAAATTAGTATTTTTTTTAATATTACTAATAATTTTTAAGCTGAGAACTGGAAAAGGGAGTTATGACCCACCACGGTGAGTCAAAACTCCCTAGGGTCATAAGTCCCTTAGGGACTTATGACCCACTTTAATGAGTCATAAGTCCCTAAGGGACTTATGACCCTGGGAGTACTGACCCTGCACCATTTATAACTAACATTGTTCTTCAATAAAAACAATTCTAAGAAATATTTTAATACTGCTATGTTTTCTATTTTAAATAGAATTAAATAGAATGTAAACAATTCTTAGAAATAATTAATATATTATTTGATAATATCGGAAATACGATTTTAATTATTAATTGATGAAATTGGATTTTATAATCCAAATTTTGGGTATACTGATGATGATGATGATGATAACATATACATTCGTTGGAGGGATTCTAATTATTAAAGTTATTTAGTTTCTTATATTAATAAATATTTGAAGTTGCTCTTATAAATCTTTTGATTTAAACTTTGACTGCTGTTACTATTAGTTATTTATAAATTAATTACTTTTTTAAAATTACTAATCAATTATTATAAAAAAGTTAATAATTATTTTTTTTTTATTTTTCAGGTAATTAAAAACATATTTAATTAAATTTGATCAAATTACTGTGAGTATTATTTCAACATTTTAAAAATTTAAAATTTTAGTAATTGATTTTAGTTACATAAGCGCTCTTATTAAAATCAGATTAAGTAATAAATAACAATTATTTACACCTTGTAATTGATATTATAATTTTCGAAACTCTTAAAGCTCCTACTTAAATCAATTTTAAGGTTTCAATCACGTTAAGAATTTTGTTCCTCATCAATAAAGATGTGCATAAAATTGGGTACAACTATTTGATCAAAAACTTTATTAACAAATATGAACATCGGAAAATATAAATCTTTATAATACCATAAGAATAACCTACGAAACCGAAACAAACTGAGTAAAATTGCACTTAATTACAGATCTGTGTATACCATTACCTGACACTTTGATACTCACTACTTTGCCAAATACTATTATTAGTAAGATTACAGTACTTACAAAATTTAGGTATAACTAAAATAATCTAATACTTGTTATTACCAGAAAGTAATTAAATTTTGAATTAAATACTTTTATAATTACTTTTGATTCTTAAGTATTTTTAAGTACATATTTATATCCAAGCAACAATTCCTAATTTTCAAGTACTCGAGTATTTTTTAAATATTCCATTGAACGCATAGAACTAAGTTTAAAATCAAATTTTTTTAATAAGTTTTCAAATCAAAATATAAGTTCAAGCTCATTTTTATACATTCCATATAGTATTTGCAAGTAATTACAATAGTATCAAAGTAATTACAATTGTATCAAAGTTATTACAGTAGTATCAAAGTAATTGTAATGAGTATCTATGAAATTTACAAGTCTGGTTTTAAGATTACAAAATGGATTAGGTTGCAAAAAAGATTTAGAGAATCTAAAGCTCAATATGATGTGCATATAAAATTTCAAGAAGTAGATTTTATCAGTTTGGTTCTTCAAGGAATGGCGTTTCAAGTGTCCGTATTACATTTTGTATTTTGTACTTTCAATTCCATCTTCCATCACTTGTTTTGAATTTATTTTCGAATAAAAAGTTTTTATAGTTGAATTATTTGCATGTTTCTACAATATTTCATGCAATTTATTTGCTCAACATTTAAATTTTAATTTTTATTTTTTTCTCTCTTTAATTTCATTTGTTTTTTAACTTTTAAATTTTTATATTTCTATAAAATCATTAGAAATTCTCTCTAAAATATTCATCCATTTTCAAATTCATTACGATTTATAAACAAAAAAATTCAGTAAAAAACCATGTTCATCTAATATATATATATATATATATATATATGGTTCATTATTCGTTTATTCATTCGTTTAGTTGATACGTTCGGTCGTTCGTTCACTCGCTTAAACATATATATATGTTTAAAAAAAATATATATATATATATATATATATATACATGGCTACAAAAAAAAACTACATTTATACTTTACACGATATTAAAAAAATCGAAATTTAAAATGAGAAAATAAAACAACTATTACTGCCATTTAATAATTCATATTGAACACAAGAAAACCATAAAAAAAAAACTGTACTAAGAAAAAGAAAATGTGAAAAACTAATCAGAAAAAAATTAAAAAAAAAACAAAATGAAAATCTCATGAATATTACATGTGCGATTTATGAAAGTTTTTCGCTTTTCACTGTAGAACAGTAGCCAAAGCACACATCAAACGAAACGTACAGCAATATAATAAAAAATAAATGCAAAAAAAAAATCTCATGCTATAAAATTGCAATTGAATGCAATATCAGAAGCGCATGTCATGTGAGACGCTACTGTATTGACGAAAAAAAAAAACTAAAAAATTATAAAATCAGAAAATCAGACAATAAAAATGCATTCTACTGTAATATACCACCAAACACAAAAACTATAACTATCTATAGACTTATATATATAAATGCATTATATAGATACATATATACAACATCATAATAGTTTTAAAATCAAATGAAAATTCACTTTATTGCAAAGTTCGAATATAATGGAAAAACTTAGAGCGAGAGAGAGAGTGAATGAGAGAAAAATATTAAGAGAAGAACAAACGTAAAATGGATATATGAGATGAAAGCGATTTTATAAAGCAAAAGCATGTTAAGTAGAAAGCATAATCAGAGAAAATAACAATTTTATGGTAAATGTATGTATTAAGAAAGAATGGAATAGGAAAATCACTTGTACATACATATATATTGTACATAGAAAATAAATGGTTTTGTGGTCATTATCATGAAATTCCAACAGTTTTTAAGTTTTTTTTGGTGCGATAATAAGGTATAGCGCAGCAGCAATTTCTTATTTTTCATTTTAATATACGTTGTAATTTTAAAATGGTAATGTTCAAATCATGATATTAAAAATAATTAGCTACTATTCTACTATATGTATGTATATATAAATTTTATGAAACTCTATTTACAAGGTGTATCATTTGCAAATTTTAAAAGGAAAATATTTTATTATTGACTGCTGTTTTAAGGCTCAGTTGAAGTTAATAAAGCTTAAAATATATATAAAGTTTTATTAATTTGGGGTTGGATACGAAATTCGGAAGCCAAAACCCCCATTAATTAGTAAAAGTCTGGATTATTTTTATAATTTTAAAAAAGTTCTGTAAGACGCCATGTTTATTTTTCTCATATATCAAATTAAAAATATAAAATGGTTAATAGGTACACATTAGGAAAGCTAGCTCACGTTCAGAAATATTTGTCATAGTTAAAATAATTAAGTTAGTATAGCCTAAAGTAATTGCAAGTTATTAATAAAAGAAGCTGTGAAATATTGAAGAGTTCTACTTTGTTCAAATCAAGTGGCATTCGATGTCACAAATGCAGAAAACTGCAAGCTTGGGTTTGCCTTAAAACTTATTATTTAAAATAAAAACTGCGCTTGAACTAGTATTTTTATTTGACTTTAAGCTCAGTTTTTTACACTTGAATTAGTATTTTTATCTGAAAAATCTAAATTTGACTTTAAGCTCGGTTTTATGCATTCAAGCGAATGAGTTGAATGTTTGAGCTAAGATCAGATTTTTTAAGCAATAACTATAGTGAGATTTGAGTTGAGTACACAAAGCTTGAGCTAAGATCTGATTTTTTAAGCAAAGACCATTGTGAGGTTTGAATTCAAGTCATTGATTCTCTGGAGTTAAAGTCCTACTTACTGTAGATTTCAGCTGAAAATTTTTAACATAATTTAATTAAAAACTCTAAAATATTTCTTTAAAGGCACCTTATATTGTATAAAATATATATACTATACATGAAAATGTATACATATTTGATATATATACGTAATCGTAGTAATTAAGTTTAATTTCGCTCTTTTGACTTTTTTAAAATTAAATAAAAAAAAGAAAAAAATAAATTTAAAAAAAAAAATAAATAAAAATAAATAACAATATATACTCGTAGTTACTGGCCTTGAGATGAAATTACTAAAAAAAAAACTAAAGTAAAATTTAACTACCGTATAGTTATTGTGTAGTTAATATAATTTTGTACAAAATTACTAATATGTATCTATGAATATAATATTTTAAAATAGATGTATATTTTTTTTTATATACATACGTACATACTTTTATATGGTTATATGTATAAATATATATATATATATATTATTTTAAAAATGATTTTAATATGATTCATCACATCACAATGGTAATTATTATTTCGTTCTGTTTAGTAGACATATGTAAGTATATATATATATATATATATATATATATATATATATATATTTATATATTTATTTATATATTGAAGAAAAACAATCTTCATTTATCGAGTAAGTCTAAAATTTAAAGAGTAACTAAAATTTAATTTACAAAACCGTCTAAAGTCATTTTAATTGATTTTGAGTACACGTAGATTGAGTTCCTTTTTATTTAATTTTTTTATGCGATTTCCTTGGGATTTTGAGAGCTATGGATAGAAATTATTATACAATTTAATAATTAATTTCTGTGGATAGTTCAAAAATTGGAAATAGGTTATGATAAAAAACATCATGTGTAAAAGATACTATGTAAAGATAAAGATGCTAATTTTCTCCTAACCCATAGAATGGTTTAACTTAGCAACTAATCATAAGATTTAATAGTCCTAAACAAGTTCTCAGATCCTATTGCTGAAAATCTTCTTTAATAAATGATTTCAATCATAGTACATGGATACTTCTAGATCTTTAAAAGTGAATTAATAGAATGGGTTACTATAATTAAATGCTTCTGTACGATTTAAGATTTTCATGTGGTACCGATATATGCTCCTATATTACTTCGGAAGTGTGTTATATAAGCCTTGGGGGAAAAACTGAGGGATATAATAATTATTTACAAGATGTCCGTAATGTTAATTGATTAATGATTTGCTAAATTTTCTAAATTAGTTTACTATAATGATAATAAAGTGTTGCGCCAGTTAAATTATTAAAAATCTCATTTTTTAATTTATTCTATTTAAAAATCTATCTTAGAGATTTAAAGTATACTAAAAAATGTATTATATTATATTCTCTAAATTTTTAAATTAATTTTTTTAATTATTATAATATAATAATTATATATTATTAGAATATTCAAAAACGTTACTTTTTTAATAAAATGTAAAATATTTAATTAGTATTGTTGAAAAAGTCTAGAAAAGTACGTTTTACACATATGTAGTTATGAAATTTAATATTTTGTAAAGAAAATTGCATTTTCATAAGAAGTTTTTTTTTTTTTGTTAAACTTTTCATATAAGTGTTAAAAATTTTATGCATAAAAGAAAAGATATAGGTACGAGTACTTGAAACAATTTCTTAAGTTTTTAAACCACATAAAATATTGTACATGCATGGATGTATAATATTATAAAATTTTAATATTAAATAAGAAATATAATATATATATATGTTACATACCTGTTATGGTTTAAATCTTTATAATCTTTTATGAGATCTACTGTACCGTGTAATTAATTAGTTTAAAGATTAATAATAGTAAAGTGTATGAATATATTAGAATTTAAAATTTTTGTTAAGAACATTGAACTTTTAATTAGAAATTATGTTTTAAAAGCATAAATTGCAATTCTTTCGTAATTTATTGCAAAAGAAATTCATAAAGAGTATGTAGTATAATTTTATAAAATAAATTTTATTAATAAAAAAAGAATATATATATATATATATATATATATGTGAATTTCTAAAAAAAATAGTAATAATTTTAGAAAAATTAATTATAAAACACATGAATATATTAAATAATTAGTATTAAAAGTTTGATAATTACTTATGGTATACTCTATATATTAGAGTACACAGAGTACTTGAATACTTTTATATATAGTCGAGTATTTGTCTTCTTCTTTTTTTTAGGTTATATTTCGAAATTTTCAATTGAATTCAGAAAGCTTTATTAAACAATCCCCTTATAATATAGTTTAAATATATTTATCAAGGCTTGTATATTTTTTGGGCTATGTTTTGATTTTTGACTTCTTATTTTTAAAATCTCCTCTACTTATGCTAGCCCTGTTAAAATAAAAATATCGAATTTTTGCAAATTAAATGTTTAGATTAGTTTAAATCTATAGTTCGATTATTCAATGGAACTTCCAACATTTGAAACAAGCTAATAAAAAAAAAAGGTCTATGTGTTTATTAGGAAACTATAATTTCATATAAAATAATCTCTAATCAATTTCTAATTACTATTAATCTTTAATAGGAAACAAGCATTTCCAATTAAAGATTAATAGTCTACCAACTTAGCTTGCCACTGATCATTCAATTTTAAAATTTTGGTGAGCCATGAACAATTTTATAGTGTTTTATATCTGATATATAATGAACTTCATAATTGCTCAAATAAATTGTACTAGAGCGGTTTCACTCTCTAAAGGTATATTTATTTAATTTTTGTTAACTGAATATCTGTTGCACAACCACAAGTTTAACAAGCCTTGCCAGATTTTAAAAGTCTAATAGTAAGTTTTGAATTTTATATTCAAAGTTTAATTGCGGAACTGGCATTGCCTTAAACGAAGTTATTTAAAAATCTACTTTTGTAAACTTTTGTTCAAAATCAAAATATTTAATTTATTCCAAAATTGTATTTTTAAAAATAAAATTGCATAAATTATATCCAAAAACTTGTAAAAACAATTATTAAAAAAAAAAAAAATAAATTTCTTTTTTTGTAATTTATATAAGTTAATCATAGACATGTTCGGTTTTATTTTATAATAGTTAAGAATGTTTTATCAATAATTATGACATTCTATTTTTAAAAAATAATATTTAAATGATATGAGATTATAACATGCAACTATAATAAAATATATTTGACTTTACGATATATTACTTTTTTTTTCATTTTATTTATATATTGTTATTTTTAGTCTCTCGCGCTCTCTTGTTCCCTCCGCCCCTGTTATTCAACAAAAAGCTTTAACTTTTATTAAAAATTTTTTTTTAATATCTATTCTAAGAATATCTTAAAATAAAAAAACTTTTGCAATAAATCTTAATCGTTTCGAATTACAGAATGTATAAAAATAATAAAATAAAAATTTTTTAAGTTATTTAGAAAGGGTTTGTTAGTAATGTTGAAGTTTTTTATACCCGTATGACTATATAGTCCAAGGGTATAATAAATTTGCCATTACGTTTGTGACGCAGAGAAAGAGGGGGGGTAGATATTGACTCAAGTGTATGGATCGGATCAGAATCGAAAAATAAATCGATTTAGCTATGTATGTCCGTCCGTCCGTCTGTCCGTCCGTCCGTCATCACGATAACTCAAAAAGTAAAGGAGCTAGGATTATGAAATTTTCACAAATTCGTTTTTATGCAAAAAACGGAATCGAGTTTGAAATTCAGCCATTTTGGTCCACGGGTTCGAGTACCTGCCATACAACTTATAATTTTATATGAGCATTACACTACACCTGATGAAGCTGGGTGTCTGAAATTTTGCAAAAAATAGTTTAGTGTAATGGCCAAAGTTACTGCAAAATTTAGTTGGTCTACTGCTGAGGGTTCGAGTAGCTGCCATACAACTCCTTTTTTTATATGAGGATTACACTACACCAAATGAAGCTGGGTGTCTAAAATTTTGCCAAAAATAGTTTAGTGTAATGGCCAAAGTTACTGCAAAATTTGGTTGGTCTACTGCAAAGGGTTCTAGTTGCTGCCATACAACTCCTTCTTTTATATGAGCATTACTCTACACCTAATAAAGCTGAATGTTTGAAATTTTGCCAAAAGTAATTAACCGGATGATATTATGTATATGTTACGGTCATACGGGTATCCCAGAGTTGACACAGTCTACTCTACTACACTCTTCCTCGTTTTTTTTAATAATGATTGAATAGTTAATAATAAAAATCATTAATTTATAGTTATTTTTTTCAATTAATTTGCTTTAACATAACTTTGGAAAAAAAAATAGTTTTAAAGTTAAAGTTTTTGTCATCTGTACAAAATTGTTGTAGAAAAACTGTTATTGTAAAACATCAGATGTTAGCAATAAATCACATTACAGTAATTGTAAATTTTATACAGGTTTATGTTAACTTACAGGTACAGGCACTATAAGTTTATTTTAATCACCTTTAATTATAAAACCGCTATAAATGCTTTGAAATAACTGGGTTTTGATGTTTTTTTTTTGTTTTAATCAATTTAAGAAAATTTTTCGTGAGAAAAAATTTTGATTCGTTAAATAATGTGAACGTTTAATTATATTTGTAATTGAAGAACAATATAGTTTCTGTTAAATTTATATGAGTTTATCAATTTTTAGTCAAGATTTTAGTCAAAAAATAATTATTTTAGGACTTTTTTTTACTGGAGTATTATAACAATAATACAATAATAGTATTGAACTATATATGTATATGTTTTAATTTTTTAAATATAAAACTAACGAAAGTACAAGTTCAATAACAATCGTCTTATCCACACGTGCTGCTTTTATTTAAAAATTCTCTCATCATAACTATTTATAATTTCATATTTTATATTTATTAATTTTACTTAAAAATTAAATTTTATTGTTTTAATTTTTTAATTTTTTTTTTATAAATTGAATTTATTTTTTTTTTTAAAGATATTTTATGAACTGATGAACATGGTAATTATTTTAATCAAAAAAAAATATTTCATAAAAAAAATAACGAACAAACTCTATTTTTTTTATTATTTAGAATTTTTTCAAATTGTATCCATGTTGTTGTTGCCTCAAATTTTGTTCTTTATAGGAACGAATTTTTATACCATGTTCTTTTTATACATACACATATATCTACTTTTTTATTTAATTCAAATATAATGTATTATGTATATCTATGCATATACATGTCAGAGTATATATCTACAATGTAAGTATATACTTTTGATATAAATACCTTTACCTACATAGTTATATTGTCTAATTCGTTACACCTGAGTTATTGTCGACTCACTTGACTGCTTACTTTAAAAAACATTACACGAAAGAATCAAATAAAATTGAATGTTAAAACTAAAAAAAAAACTCATCAGTAGGTAACAAAATACAATTACAATTTTTATTTAAAAAGGAAGAAAAATAAAAAAAAAAATTAATAAAAAAAAAAAAATTAAAAAATAACAATCAAAAAGTAACTAATATAATATTATACAAGTACAGTTGCGGTTTATTAGTTAGAAACAGTGGAGATAATTAAAAATTTAAAATGGTTAGGTACTTTTGGGTAATACTGTACTTAAAATTATTACTTATTCGTTTATTTAAGCCTCGCTTTGCTTCGAAGGTTAATAAAGTGAAGGTTCTTAGGCTCAATGTGAGGTCCAAATTAGACAACAGCTTAAATTGAAGAAATTGAAAAAAATAGTGGGATAATATCTAAAATTGAATAGACTAACTAAAATATAGCGAAATAACTAACTTAAAAGTAATTCTATTTTATTTTCGTTATAAGATGTATCGTAACATTAATATTCGGAATATAATACTGTTTTAAAACTAAAGGTTTGGTTACCATAGTAACAGTAGTTTATAAAAGATTTATATTAAGTTACTAAATTAAAAAATTATGATAAAAGTTGAAGTCTTACATATCTTACATATCCACATTTATATTTAAAGCAAATACTCAAGTTTAAAAGAATACTTTAATTTGAGTTTGAGAAGTTATGAGTTGATATTTATATTATATAAATTCCTATATGATTTGAATTTATCTTTTGTATAAAAGAGGCCTCGAATGTGTAGTGGGTTAGCATTTGGTTTATTAATCGAAGGAGTGCGAGTAAAGGTCATAAATATTTTATTAAAAAATATTGAAAAATAATTTTCTTTGCAAAATCTCCTTGGTAACCAAATATAATTTAAATATAAAATATATAGAATAAACAAAATAAATAATATTAATTATAAAAAACCCATATTTCACTTTCCAATCAAACTGGGTGTGGTATAAGGGACTGTGATTTAAATAAATAAATAAATTTATATAAACTATTTTAAATACAAATTTCTGTTCAAATAATTTTTGCCACAACTGTTCCATATTCATATTATGTATGTAGCTATGGCAATGAACTATTATTTTAATATAATATACAAAAACCGAAATTCCATGTTTTTACATCCGAAAGTTCTAAAAAACAAAAAATAAAACAACGAAAAACAATAATAATATATTTACACACACCTTAGAGTGGCCAGCTTACTCGTAGTTCTAATTTTTGTGTCTTTTTAAATAAAACTAGTTAAAATTATATTGTAAGTAAGAGAAATATATAAAAAAAAAACATAATAATAAATTAAGGTTATATTGTACTCCCAAAATAAAAAAAAAAATTTAATTTTAAATTAAAAAAAAATAAGTACTTTACACGGAAATTATAACTTTTTATTGTTGTTGTACTGTTTTTTTTTTCTTTTTTTTATGACAATCAACATTAAAAAGTTTAATTGTACTTTAAAATGATTCATATTTCCCGTATACATCCACACATACAAATATATGTAAAAAAAAACGCTTTTAACTCTTCAAATATCAACGAGTTAATTAAAGGTAACAAAATTTATATTACTTTTGATTAAAACTCAGGTACAACAATAATACAAAAATAATAAAATATAAGAGAAAGAGATAAAAAGAAAAGAATGAGATGGAATATAAAAATTAGAACATCTGACAATTTAAAAAATTAAAAGTTTCAGTACATTAATTGTTGGTATTGGAAGAGAACTATTCTGAAAGTAAATCTAATACTTGAGGAGATGTTGTAGGCTGTTCTAAAAGTTTAATTATTTAAGTTTTAAGAATCACATACTTTAAATAAATCAGAGTTGTTATGCGGTTTTCTTAAGGTGGGCCACCTTTAAAAGGTGGATGATTTTATTAATCTTGGGTAAGACGGCTTCGAATAGTTCATAATCCTATACTGAAGTTTGGTACGAATTTGTCAAAAGCTATCCGATATTTTATTAAAATTTATTTTTATTGTAGTTTAAGGTTTAGCACATTTTTCTTCTAATTAATTTTTCACATTTCAATATTCGTTTTAAGGCGTCACATGCTTCGTATATCTGATCTTTGGATAATAAAGTTAGTTAGGAATTTTTTTAATATTTTAAAAATGATTTCAGAAAGTGGCTATATTTTACCATTAGCTATCTTAAGTCTTAAAATTTAAATTTTAAATTCTAAAAAAAAAATTGGATGGCATTATAAATGAAATAAGAATAAAATTACTTCAAATTTATAATTAAAATTTCATGCTGATTTATTCAGTTTAAAACGAATTAGAAAAAATTAAATAACATTGAACATGTAAGGCTGAAGTTTCTATTCTGTTTTATACCTGTGTTTTTTTTTTTATGTAAATGATAAAATGAAAATACAAAAAAAAAAACGAAAACTAAAATTTCACCTGGTTTTAAAATTTCTTTTTATTCAATTATTTTTATGGAATCAAATAACAAAAATGAATAGTATGGTAACACTTTTAGTTTTAAATTAAATCATTTTAAGTTTAATCTTTTTTAAATTCAAATAAGGTATTGAAAGTAATAGATCTTCAATTAATTAAATTTGAGTAAATTATTTATGAAACTTAGAAAAGATTTGTACTTAATCTGTAATAAATAGTAATTTTTGGGTATAAAAAAAATTTATCAACAAAATTATTATTGACTATTTTATTAGATTATTAGATTTAATGACAAAATTCATGAAAGTTAGCAGACGCAACAACTTAGTCAATGACAGTGTTGTCGCAATTAATAACGAATTTAACAAACGCGTTGTCAGTCTTAAATATTTGAGTTGCCAACTTGATGAGAGTTGGAGTTTAGATAAGGAAGTAAGTCTAAGAGTACAGAATGGAATAGAAACTAAAAGTGACGGCGTTAAAAAAAATAGAGGCGTTTGAAATGTGGTGTTATAGAAGAATATTGAAAATTTCGTACACAGACAGAGTTACAAACCAAAAACTTCTCGTAAGGCTAAATATAAATAGAGAACTGCTTCTAATTGTCATGCGCAGAAAACTAAGTTACTTTAGCCACATAATACGAGGTTCTTAATATGAATTACTCCAGATAATAATACAAGGTAAAATAGAAGGTAAGAGAAACATAAGTAGAAACAAATGTCGTGGCTTAGAAAAATCGGAAACTGAACAGGTATTAACACATTAGGAGAATTAGTACATAGTGCAAGATGCAGAGAAGAATATGCCAAAATTATCGCAAATCCGCAGTAACATGTGATCGCTTATCATGCAGCAGTGGATTAGCAGCTGAAGAAGAAGATATTATTAGTGATGAACTAACGGTGTAATAGGGCCCGATTTTTAAACCAAAAGGCTATTATAAAAAATTGGTAAAAACTATGATTTATTAAACTATTACTCAATAAAGTCATACTTTTGTCTTCGAATTTTGTAGAATTTCTCTATAAAGATTCACAAGAAACAACTGCATATCATTTTAACTCATGCCAATTTCTACATCATTTAAAATTTAAGCTTTGATTTTGTATCATGATATTTTAGCAAATTTTCTTTTTTTTTTTTCATATTCAAATATAAAAAGTATCTTAAAGATAAATCGAATAATAAGAAAAAAAAAACAAAATACAAAAAAAAAAATAAGATATAATCATTATTATTATAACTATTATTACTATTACGAATTACCATATTACTTGTTTGATTTTTTGAAGTGTTGCTGCTTGGAAAGAGCAAAATAAAAAAGGAAGTCATTATCAGGTGTTAGTTTAGGATTAAGATCATATTTTTATTTTTAATTCTAAGAAAAATGAAACACTTTTTAGAAAGTGTTACCATTTAAGATACATATAAAAAAAATACGGTTAAAAAATTATAATTTATAGAGTAGGGGAAATGCAAAAAGAAATTTTGTTTTGTTGTTTCCTTAATTTTTTTTTTTTTTTAATCGTTTGTTCATTTTTTTTTTAATTTATTGTAGATTTTAAATTTAGATACATCTATAAAAATGTTTTTTTTTTTTAATCCTATATATATATATATATTATTTATTATATGTCGTTATGCTACGGAAGTCTTTGACCTTAAACTGTAATTTTATAATAAAAATTAAAAAAAATAAATAAAATAAAAAAATTAAAGAAGAAGAAGAAGCAGCACCTGTCATTTTATTGATTTTCGAACAGCAGCAGCTGTTATAGGGTCGATGATATTTTTTAAACGTTTTTTGTTTTATGGTTTCAATACCTATAGTTTTAATTTAACATTTTTTATTCATTTGCCTTTTTTTTTTTTTAACAGCATTTGTTTTAGTTGTTCTTAATGGGTTTTAAATAATAGTTAAAAATTTATTTAATAGAAATTAAAGTGGGAAATTAAATAAATTAAAGTTTATCAAGAAATTTTGAGTGTATGATAAAATATCCATGGGAAAAAAATGATTAGAATTAGTAAAATATTTATTTTATACTTAGAATTTAGATATAAGTTCAATAGTCTTGTAATAGTTAATTACTTTTCTAATCTAACGAATACTTTTGTAATTAATAGATTACCTTAGATGGATGAAAGAATGCAAAAAAGAGCGAGTTAATTTCGGCGCCAACGGTTCCTTAAAACACTTATTAAAATTAGACATTAATTAACAAAACCACAAAATTCTAGATCCGAAAATAGTAACAAAATCCAAAAAATTAAAATTATAAAATTACAAATTCCCTAATTCCAAAATCTCAAATTTGAAAATCCCAAATCATAAAATTTGAAATTTGAAAATCCAAAATTACAAAATCAAAAAATTTGAAATTTCAATGTTCATTATACCCGTATGACTATATAGTCCAAGGGAATAATAAATTTGCCATTACGTTTGTGACGCAGAGAAGGAGGGGGGGTAGATATAGACTCAAGTGTATTGATCGGATCAGAATCGAAAAATAAATCGATTTAGCTATGTATGTCCGTCCGTCTGTCCGTCCGTCTGTCCGTCCGTCCGTTTGTCCGTCCGTCCGTCCGTCATCACGATAACTCAAAAAGTAAAGGAGCTAGGATTATGAAATTTTCACAAATTCGTTTTTATGCAAAAAACGGAATCGAGTTTGAAATTCAGCCATTTTGGTCCACGGGTTCGAGTACCTGCCATACAACTTATAATTTTATATGAGCATTACTCTATACCTATGGAAGCTGCGTGTCTGAAATTTTGCCAAAAGTAGTTTAGTATAATGGCCAAAGTTAATGCAAAATTTGGTTGGTCTTCTGCAGAGGGTTCGAGTAGCTGCCATACAACTCCTTCTTTTATATGAGCTTTACACTACACCTGATGAAGCTGGGTGTCTGAAATTTTGCAAAAAATAGTTTAGTGTAATGGCCAAAGTTACTGCAAAATTTAGTTGGTCTACTGCTGAGGGTTCGAGTAGCTGCCATACAACTCCTTCTTTTATATGAGCATTACTCTACACCTAATAAAGCTGAATGTTTGAAATTTTGCCAAAAGTAATTAACCGGATGATATAATGTATATGTTACGGTCATACGGGTATCCCAGAGTTGACACAGTCTACTCTACTACACTCTTCCTCGTTTTCTTATAGAAACGTCAAAAACAACAAATTTACTATTTTTCAGAGATGAATGTCAAAATTTGATACTTTTAGGAGTTCTGTAAGCATTTGACATATAATTAGTATTAATTTTAGGGTTAGTTACAAAATCAGGAGTACTCGTATATGCTAAAAGTTCTAATTCTAATGTTACAGTTCTGATTTTAATAATTTGTTTTGCGAGGGGGTTTTATAAAAAAGTTTGGCATTAAATTTAAAATTTTTTTTTAAGTGAAAATATTTTTTTCGAACTTTTTTTTCGAATTTCAACTCATATAAAATTTCGCAATTTGAGATTCCGTAATTTAGGATTTTGTGATTTGAGATTTTGTAAAAAGTAGAAATTTTTTTGGGATTTTGAAATCTGAAACTTTGTATTTCCGATTTTGTGTTTGGGCTTTTGTGATTTAGAATTACGTACTCAACCCATAATTAACAATATGGGTATTGAATTATATTAAAAAGTCTATTGTCTAAATTCCAATTCATCATAAATCTTTCAACTTGCTATCATGTATATTCTAAATATTATAAAATCAATTTAAATTCAGGCAAAATTAAATAGAATTAAATTGAAATTATAAAATTTAACCTTTTAATGTCAAGGTAGACTATTCTGATACTTGAATAAGTTTTTCCTTTAAATGCGAAAAAAAAAACTTTTATTAAAAAAATTGCAGTCAGAATTAGTTTTTTTTTTTTTAAATTTTTAATTGTATATCAAATGCATGTATGGAAATATATTTATATTAAATTCGAAGGCTCGTATAATATTAAACATTTTTTTTATTTTATTTTTGAAAATTTTTCTAAAAGTTTCAACTTTAAAACTTAAGTGGCATATATAATTTTTTTAGGTGTGTGGGGCTGATTTTTACTAAAGGCTTTCAAATAATAAAAAATACAATAAACTTTTAAAGGTTATCAATAGTAAAAATTAAATTAACTTTACCAAAAAAAAATATATAAAAATTAAATAAAATAAATTAAACTTTTATCCACAATAAAAAAAAAAATACCTGGTATAAATTCCTCAAAGGAGTAACAATCCATAAAAACATATATACTATACCTATACGTGTATATATAAGAAACCATATTATTAATCATTTGATTTAAACCGCAAAATAATAAATAAAAAATAAAACAACAAAAAAACCCCAGTTATTTAAAATACAAAAAAAAAAAAATAAAAAATAAAATTAAACTATATTAAAAGTCATTGCCCGATAATAGAAGAAAACAATAACCACCTTCTATAATATTATTATGTACATAATATACAAGTACATATTAATAATATTTAAGTTCTATATATGGTTATAATATATGTATGTTTTTTTTTTTAACAATTAAGGTAAATTATAAACCTACATATATATACCTATTTTAAAGATATATGATATATATACATATATATATACTTGAGCTTTAAAACATAAAAAAAATTACATATATATTATATGTAAATTAAATTTATCAAAAATATATAATCTATGAAATTTTCCAAGTGATGAAGTAAATGTAGAATACAAAATATATATATAATATATATATAAGTAATATACTATAGTATGTAATTATTATAATAAAAATTATAATAGTTATTAAAATATGTATACAAGTTTGTATAAAAGAAAATTATAAATAGGTAATATTAAAAGAAAATATATCACTTCATTTACATACGTATATATGTACTATGTACCTATTATATATTATAATATTTATTAGTGTATATAAAATTTTATTATATTTATTATTAGTATTACATATTATATTATGATTTGTTTTAAATATTTTTATATTTATTATTTTTTTTTTGTAATATCTGAACTGTTACGGAAATATAGGTAATAATAATTATTATTATTCCCCTAAATATAACAGGTTTTATTTTCATTCCCATTTCCCACTGTTTTGAAAAAAAAGGAATACTTAGGCATAAGGAATATAAAAAATAATATTAGTAGGTAGGTAATGAAAAAAAAATACATTTTTTATACCCGTATGACTATATAGTCAAAGGGTATAATAAATTTGCCATGACGTTAGTGACGCAGAGAAGGAGGGGGGTAGATATAGACTCAAGTGTATGGATCGGTTCAGAATCGAAAAAAAAATCGATTTAGCTATGTATGTCCGTCCATCCATCCGTCTGTCCGTCTGTTCGTCCGATACGATATGGCCATACAACTTCCTTTTTTATATTAGTATTTCTCTGTACCTATTACAGCTACGTGTCTGAAATTTTAGCAAAAGTAGTTTAGTTTTATGGCCAAAGTTTCGCAAAATTTGGTTGTTTTGCTGCAGTGAGTTCGAGTAGCTGCCATACAACTCCTTTCTTTATATGAGCATTACATTTCACCTAATAAAGCTGGTATGTTTGAAATTTTGCCAAAAGTAATTAATGTTTATAATAATAATGATATAATGTTAATATAACGGTCATACGGGTACCCCAGAGTTGACACAGTCTACTCTACTACTCTCTTCCTCGTTTTTAATATAATTTCCTATCTGGAGTACATAATTATTACAATTCAACACATATACTAAGTATGGTGTGAGTATCTACAGATACATTATATTATTCTAATATTTTCGTCTATTATTGTCTGGACATTATTTTTTTTTTCTTATTGTTTTAAATATGAATTTAATAATTTTTTTTTTTATATGATTCGTTTTTTATAAATAATATTTTTTTTTAATTTTTCTTTTATACCTACTGCATTCAAATTTTTTTATTTTGTATAAAAGTTTGTTTTTTTTTTTTTTAAATGTTATATTCGATTTTTTTTTATTTCACCTGTATTTTATCTTACCTACCTTTCACCTTTATTCTTTTAACTATTGGTTTTTTTTTTTGAATTAACATACATTACAAACTTATAGTATAATACTTAGTACTTACTATTATTATACATACCTATTACTGTACCTGCATAGGTATTAGGTATATTGTATTTATAAATATTATATGCATATGTGTTTGTGTGTAAGTACTGTTAAAAAAAATTTGATAAAAAAGAAATGAAAATTTAGTTAGTAATAATCTCATTTTATAAAATTTCATATAATTTTCTCTTATACAAATTAAATGTATAACAAATTGAACAAAGGTAAAAAAAATCCTTAAAAATAATATTGGATTTTGGATTATCCAAAGTACGTACATCCATCTATATTCTATAATTATGTATATGTATATATATATATATCCCTAATCCCTATTCGATATATTCGCTACTCACTCTCTACATAAATTTTTTCTCTTAAATTAATTATATACCGTAATTACAAATACAAATAAAACTTTTACTCTTAGTCTACTTTTTTATGCAGTATAACAATTATAATTTAATCGTTAAATTTTTCGTTTATCAATATGTATAACAGTTATAGAAATTTTAATTATTAATATCAAAATTCGTAGCGGGTCTTGCGCAAACTCTTGTTTTAATTATTAAGAGAATTAATGTAATTGTATTGTATGAAATATGAATGGTGCATATTCGTAATTCGTATGTGTGTATCAACAAACACATACATATATAAAAGAATCGTATTTCGTTATAAAAAACAAAAATTTACCATATGACATGTGCTGCTGCTGTTATATTACTGCTCTGCTATTGTCATTTAACTGTTGTCGGTTCTTTACGAACAGTTTTTTTTAAACCATGCTGGTGAAAATATTAATATATATGCAGGTATGTATATTAGATATGTTATATGCTTATACAGGTAATATACAGATGTATAATAAATATGATATACTAATATGTATGTAGGATGTTGGTACGAATAAAATAAAAAAACAAATTTTAAAAAATGATTAAATTATTATAAAGCCGGCTGGCTGAATTACTGAATAACAAGATTTTGATTTTTTTTATTTTACTTTTTTGGGAAATTGGAGTGTGTTAACGCCTAACGGTTCTCTTTCTTTCTCTCCCTCTTTCTCTTAACTTGGTTTTGTAATATTTTCTTTATTTGTTTGTTTAATTTAACGATTTTTTATTTTCTTTAATCTTTTGTTCTATGCAATATTTACTTTTGATTATTTTGTACCACACTCTCTTTATATTATTGATCTCTTTAGTCGTTACAAAGTACGACAGACGAAGGTACGACTAGAGTTATTGTTTTAAGTTACTTTTTTCTGAAATCGAGGTTTTTATTTGTTGAATTTTTCTCATTGTTTTTCATTGATTTTTTTTTTTTCATTTTTGGGTTTGAACTGATGGTGTAATAGGAGGAAGTTATAAATTAGGGTGACCATATATGGGTATTTATTTTTTTCAAATATTTGGATAAACCAGGTTATTATAACAGAAAATAAATTTAGGTGTATCTAAATAGAAGATGAATATATATGTATATGTATATAGAATATACATTTTATTTGATATTTTATTATTTGTCTGAAGTATTAAAAATAACGTATTTTGACTAAACAATCATGTTTATATAAAACAAACTTTTAAAATTAATTTAAATGAAGTTGTATAAAAATTTATATGGTAATAGAATTGTTTGGTTAAAAAATAAACTGTTTTATACTTTTTAAACAATTGTTAAATTTTTATGGTCTATTTTTTTTAAGACTCCGGCATTAAAGTAAAACATTTTAATTTAAAATTATAGGTAATTTTTAAAATCACATTAGAGTAAGCACAATTAAAAACACCACAGGCACCCAGGGTTATTATAGATTTGATATTATTATTAATTATCTAATTATAAGTCATATTATTTTGTATAATATATTGTATATTTACATATTTATTACATATTAAATGGTTTTGTAGTATGTATAAATATGAATTCATATTCTAACATTTGGTTACCAAGGGGATTTGTTAAGAAAAATTAATTACATATTTAATAGTAGGTTTTCTTCCAATTAAAATTTTTTGACCTGAACTGAAATCAAACTCGTACTCCATGGGTTAAAAAGTCAATTAAAATTTTTTGACATGTACTGAAACAAAACTCGTACTCCATGAATTAATAAGCCATATGCCGTGCATGATCATCGAAGCATCTAATGTAATTTTTTTAATTAATTAAGTCACTTGGAATATTAGAACGTTTAAAACTCGGAGTTTCATTAGATATCAATATTTCGCACTACTTATTAAAATCCTATTTTCCTAACTTTTAATTCACAAAACCTCATATATATATATGTTATGTATATATAATTATTACCAAAATACTAAATGTATATAAATTAAATCAATTGTTAGCTTTAAATATTGTATAAATTTTCAATATAAGATAATCCAAATGACTATTTTACTAAACACACCAACTTATATAATATTTTGTATTTGTTTTGAATTAAAATCAATCGTTCACACAATATTATACAAAACAACTGATTCTGTTTTTAAATTATTGATTTATTTTCTAAAAATGTGTTATTAAAAATAAACAAACAAATAAAAAAAAATATTATAACCCAATTTTATTTTTATTTAAGAGACATAAATAGCTTGGATTCATACCATATTTTGAAAAACTTGTTCTATTTGATTATTAAAGCGTTTTTCAATAAAAATAAAACTTCGTCATTCAATAATCCATAAAATGTGTTATAATATTTGGTATTATAAATTATAATTTGTAGGTATACAATGTTTAAAATTTATACATTTTTCTATATGTACTTAGAAATAAGTTCCCACAGTTTTTGTGTACTCAAAAAAAAAAGTCTTAATAAAATGAACTCTATTAATAATATAATATAATATAACTAGTTTAATAAACTTAACCAAAAAAATAAAAATCTTTTAATATTAATTTTTTGAAAACAACTGGTAATCTTAATATTATGGCATTAGCAAATTATAAGTTTCTAGAACATATGTTCCGTGTTCTGTTTTTGTAACAATATTTACTCACGATTATTTTTATCAGAAAAAAATAACAACAACAACAATAAAAAGAAATTTTCCTTTGTTTTAATTCAACATCTATATAAATTTACATATCTTTAGGATAGTATAACAGTTTCATATTATTCTCAATTAAAAAAAATTTTTTATTTTTAAATGCTTCAATTCAATTCAAATAAACATATTTCTATTTCTCTGTATTTTTATTACAGTTTTTAAACTGTTATACAAACATTATGGAGAGGAGAAGCGAGAAGAACACTAATTAAACGAGTAACGAACGAATAACGATTACTTTCTTAAAAGAACGAAACTACTCATTAACTGTATAAAAATTTTATAATTAATATTTATATGTATATATTTGTTTTATATATATAAGAAAAATTTTATACTCTTTTAATTGTTATACAAATTTTCTCTTAATTACTTAGTAACTTATGATTTTCTAATCAATTAATTTTTCTCTTATTTTTTTTTTAAAGTTGGAAATTGGAATTTTTATAACAGTATGTGAGTGTATAACAGAATAAATAGAAAAATTTAAGAGAAAATTCATACTAAATTTTATTCAGCAGATAAAAGAATAAAGATAGAAATGTATCTATAGAATAAAACTTATATATGTATGTTTATTTACTGTTTTTTTTTTTTGTAAAGAGTTATAAAAATTTTCTCATTGTTATAATTGTTATATAAATAATAATATGCTGCTGGTATACAATTCTCTATATACTTTAGATATATATTCCTATAATTTATATATACAAATTTTTTTTTTTAATTCTCCATTGTTTGAGTTGCCGTAACATTGAAAACAAAAACAACAACACATACAAAAAAAAAAGTACCATAATATTTTCTATATATATATATATAGAAAATATATATATAATACATATTCATACAAACATATGTTTTATATAACAGATGAAAAATAGTATATTCAAAAGTATGTAAGTATATAGTATATAAAGTACATGAATTGGATATCTAGAAATGAAACTTTACTAAAGTTATAATAACTGAACTGAACCCCAAAATATAACGACAAAAAAAAATATAATAAAAGTAGAAAATAAAAATAATAAAAAAAAATAAAAACAATAAAAAAATAATATTATTTGAAACTCTGAAAACCATCGTAATTCGTAAGTTAAGTCAGTCTAATACTAGATATTGAGATATAAAGATCGTTCGTTTTTTGAGTGTCTGGTTTTTTTTTTATTATATATATATATATACCTACATATATTATATACAAAAAAATTATTATCATATTATACAAAAAAAAAAAAAAATAAATAAATAAATAATAAAATAAAATTAATTAATTAATTTAATTTTTAAAATTTTTATTTTTTTAAAAATATTTTCGGAAAGCGAATTACAAAAAAAAATAAAATTTTTTCACAAGAAAATTTCAAAGAAAAATTAAAGGAAAAATCAAAATATAGAAGAAATTTTTTGTTCTTTTTTTTTTATGTTCTGTTTTAGTTTTTTGTTTTTTTTTTTAAAGCTTAATTGCGTTAATTAGAAAATATCAAAAAAAAATATCAAAAAAAAGAAATAATTAATTTTTTATTACAAAAAAAAAGTAAAACAAAAAAATAGAAAAGAAAAGGCAAAAATACTTTTAAAGTTCTAATTTAAAGAAAAAGTTTTCATTTAAAACAAAAATTTTGACAAAGAAAGCAAAAATTTAATTAAAATTCATGTAAATTAAATTAAAATAAAAAACAATTAATAAAAAAAAAAAAATATTAAAAAAATTAATAAATTAAAAACAAACCACAAATTAAACAACAACCTAATACATACTTACATATATATGTAATTATATTATAATTATTAATTATAAATAACCACAACATTTATTCCAAAAGCTTATAATTGATCGTCTTATTATTATATACATCTATATATATATATATAATAAAATATAAATAATTCATTAATAATTAATATTACTCGTAATATCGTGAAATTTATTTAAAAAATTATTAATTATTAATAAAATTACAAAAAATTCAATGTGTAAATGATATTTATATATATGTAAATATATATATCTAAGATATCGTATCGTGTTCAAAAAAAAATTAATTAATTAAAAAAATTAAGAAAAAAAGGAATTAAAATAAACATTTAAAAAAAAAAAAATTTAATTAAAAAATTTATAAATATTGTAAAAAAAAAAAATACGAAATCAAATTTTGTAAAAAAAAAATTCTAGGAAATAAAATTTCAATTTAACACCTATATATTATTTAATATAAAATTAATTAAAATAATTTAATTGTAAAAATAAAAAACCAAGTAAAAAAAGTGTTTACAGTAAGTGAATTTTCTATCTGAAAAATTTTGAAAAAATATTAATAGAAAATTTTGTATTAATTAAAAAAAAAAGAAATATAATTTCAAAAATTTATTTAATTAAAATATTTCAACAAAGTTTAAAAAAAATATTTGAAGTGAATAAGTAAAAATTAATTAATTTATTTTTACTTTATTATTTTATTAATCATTCAAATTTAAAATAAAAAAAAAACAACCAAACAAATAAAAAAAATTCTATAAATATTTTAATTTGAAATATATTTAAATATTAAATTAATAAAATTAAATCAAATATCTATCAACAAAATCAAATCATCAACCAAACAAAATTACTATTTTACTATATTATTTATTGGAATATAATACAAAATTAAATAAATAAATAAAATAAAAGATAAAAAAACAAAAGTACCAACTTACATAAAAATAACGGTATATTTCTTTCAAAAGGTAAATTATATATTTAATAATTTATTAACTTATAAGTTTATATACAGAATATAAAAAAATTGTAACTAAAAAGAAAATCAAAATATTTTCTAAATTTAACATATATATATATATTTATATATATATATATATATATACATTTTTTTTATCAACTAAATAATTCCTTATCTTCCACACCTTTTCTCACCTTTTTTTTTTAGATTGAAATTCTGAAAAATTTCTTTTTGTTTTTATTTTACTTTTTATTTTTTTTTTAAATCAACACATTACCCCTACCCCTACACTATATTATGAAAATATACAATACCTATATAGTATATAATATTGTATTGCCCTAAAGGATAATCAAATAATATATATACCGTTGTATTTGAAAATGACATCATAACAAAATATTATATTACAACGGACACCGTTATTTGAAACAAAAAACAAAATATGACAACAATAACAATAACAATATATCAGGAAAACAAAAAAAAAAAAAAAAAAATTAAAAATATGAAGAGAAATGCTATTTATGTTATTTATACTCGCACTTTTAACATGTTTCACCCACCCACCACCCGCCTGTAAAAGATGATGATGAAATTTTATTTCATTCTTATATTTATTAAATCCCTACTGTGTTATAAACCGTTATAAATGTTTTTTTCGTTATTTATGTTTTAATTTTAATGGACATACACATATACTAACGCATAATTAAGTGACAATCTATATTACCTATATATATTCCAGAATATTTGCATACATACGCATTAAAAAAGATTTTTTTTTTAACGTATGTTAAAAAGATGTTAACTGTTATTTTTTTTGTGTAGTATCTGATTAAATGTCAATGTACATAATAACATATATTAGGGATTAATATATTGTTCTCCTTCTTGTACTACTCACGTCTTTTTAATGTTTTTTTACGTATTTACCGTTAACTTTTGTTGAAATAAAAAAAAAAGGACATTGTTTTTTTGAATCAAATATTCTAAATTTATAAGAAAAGTAGTATGAAAAAAAAAAAGGATTTTAAAAATTGAAGGTTATGATTTTTGGAAATTATTTTGATATTTTGTAACTGTCATTTGTCATTTTTTTTTATTGTACAATATTATGTGGATAATGTAAATAATTTTTAAAAAATGGAATTTATTAAAGGAATAAAAAATCAAAATTTCAAAATATATGTAGCCTCAAATAGCGAGTGATTTGGTGGG
Organism: Dolichopus griseipennis; assembly: GCA_963082915.1. Lineage (NCBI taxonomy): Eukaryota > Metazoa > Arthropoda > Insecta > Diptera > Dolichopodidae > Dolichopus > Dolichopus griseipennis. The sequence continues at coordinate 8,319,769 of OY720442.1, forward strand.
GGTTTTTCAAGGTCTAACAATTTTTTTTATATTAAATTATACCAAAATTTACATTGAAAAACTCAAAAATAAGTGCAGAGTAGCGGTATTGGTTTAATTCAATTTAATACTTTTTGGTTAATGTATATGATTTATATGTTTGTATGTATAGGTAGATATATATAATTAATTATTTGATTATAAAAATCCTTGTTGCCTGTTGATAAATTATCATTAAAAAAACAAAAAAAAAATAATGACAATTAATAAAAGTATAATAGATTTGGTATCAGTTAAGGTAGAATTAATTAAATGAAATTTGTTAATATTAATGAAAATTAAAAAAATAAAATAATTTTTTAAGTATAAAATTCTTTTTAATTATATATAATTTTTCTTATATATTATATATATAGTATAATTTAATAATGTGGTGTAAATGTGGTAAAATTTTGTATTTTTTTTTTAAATTATATATTAAAATTCTTTGGAACTGAAATTTGTGGTCATATGATTATTTTAACCGAGAGATAATAAAAATAAAAGTGATTTTAATTAATTTTTTTGGTTAATTTTATATAATAAAAAAAAAACCTACGATTAGTCTTTGGCACTTTTTTCTGGAATTCAAATATTTTAATTATTGGAATTTCAAAAAAAATATAACGAATATTTGGTCATTTATTGAATATTTTTTTTATGTAATAAAATTTTTTGATTTATTTAAAGCTGTGAATTTTTAATTATAATTTTGGAAATTTATTTTGAAATTTTAAATAATTGTGGTGGAAGAAATAGTTGTTGTATTGTTCAAAAATTTATACAATAGTTAATATTAAATTAAATAAATATAATTAAAATTTTAGATTTTTGTAAAATAAAATTTTCGAAGAACAATCTTATGAATATTTACAAAAATGGTATAAAATTAAATTTTAAATTTAAAACCTTACTATTTTGGTATCTAATAATTTTTTTAGAAAATTTCGGACTGCCTGAAAACTATGCCATTTATTTCAAATTTCAATTCCTTCATTTTGTTTTGTATTTTAATTGATAAAATTTACATTAAAAACGCTGATGTATAATAGCTAATAAAAAATTTTATTCAAATTATTATTTAATATAAATATAAATTATATTAAATTATAATTTGAATAAATATATTAAATTATTTAATCTGAAATTTAATAATAATTTAATTAACTTATTATAAATAACTCATACCTACCACTTATACTTTCTTAAATTTACTTAAATATACTTTAGAATTTCATTAAAAATTAATTTTAATTAATAGTTATTTAAAATTATTCTATAGTGACTCATATTAGATAATAATTACTATAAATTTTCCTATTGTATTAAATATTGAGTACAAACAAAATATTGTACAAACAATTTGAAACTTTTGTACTTATTTATAATATAAATTATAAAATATACATTTATAAGGCAAATTATTATCCAATATTTTATCAAATTGGACTTTACATTCAAGCTCACAAATTAAAATTATGCAAAAAATTTACTAATTAAAACCTAATGTCTCAAACGCGCCGACAGTGATCAAGCGATTTTTCTGCGCTGAATATAAAATAAGTTCTTAACGTATTTGTTTTCTTAAAAAGGTCCACAATAGAAGAGTTAAAAATGAGCGCAATTTTATAAATCAATTTTCTCGAAAAAAAAACGCTCATACCGACGCTGTCTGTCTTTAAGATAAAATCTGAGGTATTCAAGAATACATTAAATTAATACATCTATTAAATGATTGTAATTAATCTATTTAATTCTCTTACTTTTTCACTTAAATTCTCTTACTACTAGAACAGGTTTCATACATATATATTTCAAATTTAATTACTGCAAGTGTTACCGGCTATTACAGTTATTATATTTAAAATAACTGTTAAAGCTTTGTAATTTATAATTTTTGTAACAGTTAATTCCATCACAGTTAAAAAAAAAAGTTAATATATAATTTTAAAATTATAATTTACAAATATTAACTACAAAATTTTTTAGTATTCATTTAAAATCAAGTTAATAAACTAAATTAATATTTTAGAACATTTACCCTTTATATGTTTTTATATTTTTATTATTCAACCATTTCAGTTTTTATTGCATCCTATGATATTTAATAACGGTTATAATTTCTTTTTGTTAAAATCGTTTTTCCTTTTTTGTTTTGCAAATATATTAAATAAAAATAATATACTTATTATTTAGTATATAGGATAATTAAAAAAAAAAACTGAAAAACCGTTATGTATTTTATTGCATTTAAACCCTTTTCATGATATTCCGACATTATTATATGAAATATTAATGCACCAAAAGATATAATTGCAACACATCATAAAAATATATATATATATATCATATAGCCATTAACTATTATAAAATTAACTATTGTATTTAAATTAAAGTTTTTAATTAAATATATTTTATTATTTCATGTGTCATTGGCAGGTTTATATATAGTGTAAATTTTATATAGTTATATATTAATATACATAATTAATATAGTTATATATTAATATACATAATTACTATAGTTATATATAAATATACATAAGAACTTTATTAAACAATGTTTTGGGATAAGTAATTATAGAAGTAGTTAGTGCCGTGTCATGTGCAATGTTTAATATTTATATATATATATATGTATAGTTGTTATGTATATTTTAAAATCAATAATACTATTTTGTTCATTTTTACTATTTATTATTATTATATACAATTTAATTGGCCATTGAAATCACAAAAAAAAAATATTTAATAACTACGATAATATTTTTTTTGAAAACTAATTTTAGTGTTAATTTTATTGTGCATTTTCTTTAACAGCTAATGAAAATTTTATTTATTTTGTTTTTTTTTTGTTAAAACTAAGGGGACCCTTCATAAATTATTTTTAATATTTAAAAAAAAAAAAACAAACAAACGTTTTGCTAGTAAATTACTTAAAAATATAACAAAATTTTATATTTTTTTAAATATATAATTTAAAGGTCATTTTAACACATTTTTTTAACTTAATTTTGTTAAATTGCTAACATTAAGAACACAAATATGATAATAATTTTAAATTTATAATAAATTTTTAAAATAAGGGTTCAAGTTAATTATTTTGAAAGTATAAATTATACTTAACCCAGATGGGTTTAATGTTGTAATAAAATGTTGGATACAAGAAGAGTATCTGATATTTTCAATTAAATAAATTTGGTATTATATGAAATCTATAAAAGCTATTTTATATTAAATAATAATCGAATATTAATTAGTTGTAAAATAGTTTTCAAGGCTCTGTGAAAATATTAAGGTGTTTTAAAACGAATAATAGGACCTATGATTTTGTTGTAAAGGTTTGAGGAAATGTTGAATAGCTTACTGTTTTCATATATGATTAGAAATTCTCAAAATATTCTGAAAGATAATTTCTGAAGTGTATTTTATAACTTTTTAAAAACAGTTTATATTACCAGGATTCCCTATTCAGGACCCAGGGTTCCAACCTACGCTCCAGCTTTTTCTTGTTATCTTACTATTTCATAAACATACACCTCTATCATAGACTTTCTTATAATCCTATCTCTTATCAAGATTATAATTCTTTCCCCCAAAGTGCAGCCTATTTGACTAAATAGCTTCCATAAGTATTTTTATGATAAGTACGGGAACGTCTCAAAATCCCACATCACAAAATCCCAAAGTTACAAAATCCCAAAATTTCTTAGAATGGATTGCTTGAGTATACACAGAAAATTGATTTTTTTTTAATTTTTTTTTTTGAAACTATGAATTTTATTTTTGGAATTATGGAAGTGTGTGAATGGTATTTTGGAAAAAAAATAGTTTTTTCTGTATTTCGTAGCCAACCCGAATAAAGTTTCGCAATTTGGGATTTTGTAGTAAGATGAAAAAGTTTTGGGATTTTTTGATTTGGGATTACCAACCCGATAAGTACTTAATATAGTATAATTTGGTTTTGTGGTGGTAAATTAATATCGATTCCTAATTTTCTAATTGACCTTCAAACTTAGATACTAAATATCAAAATATTAAATTCTAAATATCAAAATATCAAAACTGTTTGTATACAAATGTAAGTACTTCGCTAGACAATGCCTTGCGAGGCCTTGATAGTCATCACTATATTTTTTAATTAAACAATTTTTAAATTTGTACATTCATTAGTTAATTAAAGTCAAAAAATATTACAATGATCATTGAATGACCCTTAGACTCTTTGTTGTCAACCAATATATTGGTATACATATATACATATATATATATATATATATATGTATATATACATAATCAATTTAATATTATTGTATTTTTTTTTTAATTTGGTTTTCCTTTTTTTGGCGTTTGTTTAACACGTGATTTTAATTAGTTTTACCGGAAATTTTAAACAATTGATTATATAAGTTTTATAGTTTGTACTGATAGTTATTTTTTTTTGTAAAATTTAAAACAAAATTTAAAAAAATGTTTTGTGCGTTTTATTATTATTATTATTTTTTTAATTTTGTCATTGTCAAGTGAACGGATGTGGTTGTTAAAATTTGGAATTTTTTTTTCACTTGTTTGGTTTACCAAAAAAAAAATATATAGTGTAATTAACTTTTTTTTTTTTATATTTTGACATTATAACAAATTTATATTTGTGGATTAAAATTGTTTTAGCTATACAAATTAAATTTTATTAAGAGCAAAAAAAAAAAATTGCTAATGAAGTCATAGAATATAATTGATAGTTCAAAAAATATTCTTTAATTTCAATTTGGTAATTTTTTTAAAACCATTTAAAGTTTTTTTTTATTAAATTCATTATTTGTATAATTGGAATGAAGCTAGTGCTGAAAATTTTCTTACGTCATTAGTGATTACTAAATCTAAAATATGATCAAACGATAGTTTAATATTTCAATATATCTTAAGATATTTTTTTTTAAAATGTATTATTTCAGCATCTATGTTTAAAATTCGGTTTTAAGGAAAATATAATTCAGAATAATATTTTGTATCTAAGTTAGATATTATAACACTAGAAACAGTGTTGGATACCAATTTATTAAAAAATTATACTTAAATTTCATGTAAATCGCTCGTATTTCGAAAACTAAAAGATTTTGAGGTAAGCCTTAATAGAAACAAAATATCTACTCATTAGTATCTATGAAGTTGTGCTTTTTATCTAACTCTTTCAATATTTAATTAGAAAACACCCTGGAGCCTCTATACATTTTGCTCTGAATCAGGATTTAATGCTAGTACTTGGTAAGCCAGTCTTAAAATTTTAAGTTTGTTACACCATATGCAATAGTCATAATTAATAGACCCTAAGATTTAAAGTAATAATTTGAAAAATTCTTGAATGCGAATCTCTTAATATAAATCGTAGTTAATTTATAGATTTTTACAAATTAAAAAATTTAAACTCCAACTTATCACGTTTTAAGAAATTGTTTAAACATGTTAATTTTAATCCTATAAATGATTTATATCACTTCTTTTGTTGAATTTTATAATAATATATAATTAACTATTTTTTAAATTTAAATAATTGCATGGGCTGTGAATAATTAGTACATTAGAGTTTGGGAAACTAAAAAAAAATTACACACGAATAATGAATAATATACTTATGTTAATATGTGTCAGCCATTTCCAAGAAATCTTTTATTCCAAGTATCAAAATCATTTTTATTTCAATTTACTTGAAGTTTATAAAAATTTTGCAAAGTTTATTATTTTGAGAATTTAAAATTTTTTAAGTACATATTTTAAACTTTAGGTACTTAATATTAAAATTACATAAACTTTAATAAATTAAAATTTAATAGTTTAAAAACACACAAATGTTAAAAATTCAAATTTTAAAATGATAAGTTTCTCTATTAAATGAAAATCTTAATTTAATTTTTCAACTTTAAAAACTTTATTAATTTTTTATGAAAAATTAAAAAAAATTTTCAAAATATCAAAAATATTATGTAGAAGCATTATACATAAAATAATTTCAAATAAAGTTTTGTTTTACATGATACGCTTGACATCAATTGACAGAAGTCAGGAAATTTTAAATGCTCATGACACTGTCATTTATATCACTTCTAAGAAAAAAAGACTAAAAACTTTATTAATTTTCTAATTTATTTTTAATTGCACAAAAACAAAAATAAAAATAAAAACTGGAAACGGTTTTCGAATATTATTTCGAATATATTTTCGACCAAAAATAAATCCGTACATATAGAATTTTGTTTTCTTAGTTCTGCAACATTTCTTTTTTGATATTTTTCATATATTTTGTATCATATGATATAAAATTATAGCATGCAATAAAATTCGATATATAAATAATACTCAATGATTTAAGTGTTTCAATTGAATTTTATGAAGTGGTTTTGTATCAGTATGAGCATAGGTCAAAGGGTATACTTAATTTGGTATTACGTTTGTGATGAAAAGAAGGAGAGGGGGTTGAAATAGACTCAAATGTATCTATCGGATCGGAATCGAAGGGTAATCATCTGTTTGCGTAATAAAATAAAAAACTACAAGATAGTTAGGATTTTGAAATTTTCACAAATTGATTTTAGAATATAGTACTAGAATCGTATTGTCTGTTGAATCCTAGCCCACTCTGCCCAACAGGTTCGAGTAACTGCCATTCCCTTTTTAATATGAGAATAAAATATTATCTTACAAAGCTGGTTGCCTGAAATATTGTCAAAAGTAATTAAACAGATGATATAATGTATATGTTACGGTCATACGGGTATCCCAGAGTTGTCACAGTCTACTCTAAACTCTTCCTCGTTTATTTTATCACTGTAAAAATAATTTTATAAATAAATATTATATGTTAAAAATTATGTTAAAAAATAAATATTTAATGGAATAACAAAAATGTTGTTTTTCTTTCAAATAATTTCGATTTATTTTGATAGTAACATTTTCGAAATGCCTCATTTGTTTAAAAAATATTCGTTTTTCATTTAAATAAAACATGAGTTAAATGCGAACTATATGAATGATTATTATGCCTGAGTACAGAGTACTGAGTACCAATAATAAAAATTTGTAATTTTAAATAAAAAAAAAAATTTTATAAATTCAATTAAATATTTCTTCTAATACATTTTTTAATGTAATAAAAATCAAAATTTTAAAATTAGAATAAAAATAAAAGAAAAGGAAATAATAAATTAGAAAATTTTTCCATATCTTGAGATAAATTTAAATGTAATTTACATTTAACATATTTCTTTTTTTTTTTTGTATTTTTAAGGAGTAAAAATGAAAATTGAAAATTGAAAATTTTCATTTTAATATTCTAATAAGTACACGAGGTTGTAATCGGTTTTTTTAAGTAATAATAAAAAAAAAAAACAAGAATTTAAAAGAAAATGTAAACATTTTTTATGAAAAACCTGTAGAAAAATTTCGCAGTAAAATAAAATGGAAAATTAAAAAAAAAAACAAAACCAAAAAAATGTAATCCTCCTACCATATTTAATTTTACTAATAAATATAATATTTTCTAATAAAACAAAATTATTTTTTTTTTTTGGATGTCATATTGATTCTCTTGGTAAATATATGCGTCTTTAAATATAATTTTTAAATATTTACTTTATATATATATATATATATATATATATATATATATATATACATATATATAAATATGTATAGGTATACAGGGATATGATAAATTGGTTTCTATAAGGAAGGATATTAAAGAGAATTTCTTATATTATGTATAATTTCAAAGAACTTACAGATTTATGTGGTGTATACAGGATGTGTTAAAAAATGAATGCATGATATTAGTATTAAATAATGTTGAACTTAAGTTAATAGTGAATGACCCTTAGTTTGAAATTTGGGATTAGTTAGTCCTTACAATAAATTATAATCTGTATTTAGTGTAGTAGCTTAGTTAGTTGATGTAGATTTGTACATGATATGTGAATTTAATGAGTAGCCGACTTAACAATCTGATCGACTTTATGAATATAAAAATTAAAGAAACTGAAGCCTAATCTAAATAACTTGCTGAGTGCCCTATACTCCTTGGAACTTGTGGAAAGATAAAGTGCGAAAGAAATAATAAAATAAGAATAACCTTATAATATTGGAAAAGTTAGAAAGTATTGTTAAGTTTTTTGTAAAATTCGTAACCAAGACATTTAAAAAGGGTTTAAGCTTTTAAGGTCCATTTGATCATACATTTGGAAAATAACTGTATTATCTCTATATATGATTCTCATTTGATCAGGATAGGTATAAAGATTGTATCAATTAATAACGCAATTAACATTGTAATACATTTTTTGAGACTCCTAGTTTCTTTTAACGATACGGCAACACTTTTCAGTAAAAAAAAATGTTATAAATAACCGAAGTATCTTATATTTTAAGATACTCATATTTTTCATTACACTCTGTATATTTTTTTAGGTAAAATGGTAAATCTGTCATATTTTTAAAATAATAATTTATTTCGCAATCGAATAAAATACAAGAAAAAATGGAGAGGATAAGTTAATGTTTTATTTATTTTTATTTGTTCGTTTTTTTTTTTTTGTTTTTTGATTATTAAAGGGACTTAATGTAATATTTCTTAGTCATATTTATTTTAAATAAATTATGTTAGAATTTATTCTTATTATGTTTTTGTAAGGAAATGATTTCTGATTTATTAGATACTTCTAGTTTAAGAAGGAAAATATAATAATTTTTTAATGTAATATTCAATTTTTGGGTATTTTTTCAAAATAAAGAATTTATACAAAAAAAAATCTTAAGATATTTTTGATTATTAATGTTAGGAACTAAAATTTTTGACTTTATGTAGTAAAATTTTGCAAAAAAAAAAAATAAATAGATCAAGCTCAATTTAAAATAAAATTTTTGAATTATTATATATACTGACTTTAAGAATTAAGATAAATTAATAAAATAAGATTGTAATCTAAAAATATATGTTGTGCAATTCTAGGATTTAAAAATATATTTAATAGGTTTTGTAAAATAAAAGAATGAAAATATTCATAATTAATTTATTAATAATTTTAAAAGTTGTTAAAAAATTAATAAAATTTTATAAAAAATATTATATTATTTAAATAATTTTGTATTTAAATTAAAATTTTTAAGTGACATTTGATTACCTTCGAATGTTGTTATACAAATTCTTTAGTTCAAATTATATAATTACTGCAATTACTTAATGTTAGCAAAAACTTATTTTTAAAATTTTAATTTAATATGACATCTAAAATATCTTTCCATATAGTAATTTTATACTATTTAAATAGGATTATTATAAAATTATTAAGTAGAATTATCATTTAATTTATATACATTCAAATTAATGAATAATATAATACAATATAATAAGTAAGTACCTATTTATTAATTATTTAGGGTATTTACAAATTATATTAATCACTTTTAAGTACTCATAATTAAAATAAGTTTTGATTAATAATCAGATTATGTTATATTAACTTAAAACTTATTAACACTGATGATTTAATGTCAATTATTATTTGAAAATAAGATATTTAACCATTTTATATACTAAAGGGTTATAAAATATGGGATGTAGTATAGTTTTACATTCTTAATTAAAACATATTGTACACTTCCTTCTTTCAAAATAATATAATTAATTTAAGTACTTTATATAAATGTACCAATGTGTAAATGCATATTAGTTATCTAGATATATTTTTATTAATTGTATACGATACATAAGTTATGTTCAAAGGTACTTACTGCATGTATGTAAAATTTATTTTTTTATTTAAATGAATTATATGAAAAGTTCCAAATTTGTCATTGTATTTTAGATATACACTTATTTCCATAGGTAACATACGTTTCTTCCAGTTCCAATTAATTTTAGAAATTAAGATAAATTATAAACATAATGTCAAGTTTGTTTCATTTTATATCATCATATAGAATGTATCGTAACGTTTCTGTCAAAGAAGATCAATAACTTTGTTTTATACTTATAAGATAAACTACAATTTTTAATAGTATTTTGCTTTAAAAGATCCCAGAATCAACAGATAGTTATTATACAACTCGTTCAAATATTGATTAATTCTCCTAAAATAATAATCAATATCAATATCAATATTAAATATTTAAATATTTATTTTATTAATATTTAAATAAAAAAAGGTATCATAATTTTTTTTTTCTAATATTTATTTAAATTGTTATAATAGTAGCAAAACATTAAATTCTCATTATTTCCCATCTAAACAAACATAATCAAAGCTATTTATCATTTCTTCTATACTCACTCCATGTTTTCTTTGTTATTAATTTTATGTTAAAATTTAAAAAATTCTCACACTTTATTTTGATTTTAATATATAAATTTAAAGTTAAAATTTTAATTGTTTTATTTAAAGCGATTGTTTATAATAAAACAGTTTTTTTATTATATTCGTTTTTAAACTTCTTTGAAAATTTGATTAGTCTTTTCTGTCTATCAGTCTGTAAACTTTTGTCTATTAATTATATTTCAACATATTTTTAGTACATTTTGTACATTTAGTACTTTAGTACTTTAGTTCTTTGTATGAAACCCCATCAAGTTACGTAGTCTTTTATATCCGAAAGGTTTTTGTTTTCAAATTAATAACTCTATGGTATTAAAGATTAGCTTTAATTTGAAAATATTGCATGCAACATTAATTTGTTATATGAATCAAGATAAAGGTTGTTCAAACGGTTTAAATTCGATTTATGAATTTACCGTAGTAAGTGAAATTTTGAGATACAATTGATCATTAGAGTGTATAAGAAACCTGTGAAATTTGTTTTGGGATTACTCTTTCATTAATTACTGAATTAAATAAAAGTACTTGGTGCTATTAAACACCTTAAACTTTTTAAAGTTGGTAAAATGTTTAAAAGTTAAATTAAAAGTAATTAGTAATTCCAACATTGTTTTATATTTTAACAACTGTTATTAATTATAACCTCAAAATTATAAAATTGTAAAAGTACTTACGTACACGTAAAAGTACTTACGTACATGACAAAGATATTTACGTACACGTCAAAAATATTTACGTACACGTCAAAGGTATTTGCGTACACGTCAAAGGTACATACGTACACGTCCACATAAATATACTTACGTACACGTAAAAGGTACTTTCATTCACGGCAAAAGTCCTGACGTACAACATTAAAGTACTTATAATACAGTAGTAAAGTACTTTTGTTATTTTCTTCATCATAAATGTGCTCCCCTAAAAACCTTTTGGTTTTATACTACATTTTGTTTTTTATTTGTTTTTCTAATATCATAAAATAACAAAAGGTACCAACTGTTTGTTTATTTTTTTAAACAAACATCAAATAAACAATAACAGATACGAGTATAACAATTTAAAAAGACAAACATTTAAGAATTAAATGTTAAAATTCGATATAAAAAAAAATTTCTTAATTATTATAAAAATTAAATTAAAAATTAAACACTTTATTTTAAATAAATATTATAATAAAATTAAAAATCAAAAATATTAAAAGATACAATTAAAAAGATTAAAAATTATTTATTTTAATTAGAAATTTCATTAGAATAAAAATTTTAAATTTTTAAATTTTTTGTACATCTAATTTTCCATCTCTTTCTAACGGCTTCAAAGATATTTTTTTATTTGTTTGATATTTCCTTTGAAAAATAAACATTTTAAGTGATTTTTGGGGAAAATCTGAATCAAAAAAACATCTGTTAAAAATTAAAAGAAGAAAAATATTTTTAATCTAAAAAAAACTATAAGAAATAAAAAAACACAAAAATCTGTAGATACTTTAAAAATAAAAAATTTCGGTTTTTCATTTAATTGAAAGTCAAAAAGTTAAGTATTAATGAATAATTTTATATGAATCAGTTTTGGTGTGAATTTAAGAATGAAATTTGGAATATATGGTTAGAAATCATATTTTTTTTTTTATCACATGGCTAGGAAAGACTTATTTTGAAGATTTGGGACCTAAATAAATTTAAATAATTAGTATTAGTAAGCGCGATAGTGATGCTGATTATTTAAGAACAAAACCTATAGATATTTATTACAAACTTGCATTGAATTCTTGTTCTCTATTTAAGTTTTCAAGGTCATGTACTAATAATGCAAGACTACAAGTAATTAAACCCTTCCATATAAGAATAGTTTACCTTAAATAATAAATATAATAAAAAGTTTCAATTGGTTCGTGGGGAAGGAACTGCAACAATAAGACGAAGTCATTAATTCTGATTGAAATGAACACAGTAAAAATATTTAGTAAAAATATGTTATTTAGCCAAATTCAAGTCCCCAAATTTTCAATAAGTATTTCAAACAATACTTACTGTGGAATATATCTTCAGTTTGTAGGAAATCAAATACGAAACTTTAGAGACCCACCTCTGGAAGTTTGAAAAATTGAATAACCTACATTAAGGCATGCTTGTGTTATGAGTCCACTTAAATTCATTCAGATTCTGTTAGTGCACTGAAGCCATCAGATGGATATCTCATAATTAGTCCTTCCAGCTGTGCCTGGCAGTATAGGATACCATACCCATTTGTAGCTAATGCGTCAAATATAGTGCCAAGAGCTGAATAATCTAGCTACCTATTCAATTACAATACTTTTCTAACTTAAGTTCTATCTATTAACAAAATTTGTTAATCAACACATCTTCATGACATTGAGTCAAAAATTTAATTAATTATATAAAGTAGTTCTGATATAATATTGTTCTGCTGTTATACAAATTTTAAAATTTAATTTATTATTTAAAAATTAATATCTGCTTAAATTGGACTATTCTAAATTGTCAATGAAATATTTTAATTACTTAAATTATAGGTATTTTTTTTTTAAATTTTTGTGTTAATTAATATTAATTATTTTTAAAAAACAGATTTTCTAGAATTACTTAATGAAGCCTGTTTTTAAAAGAATTTTATTTTTAATTACATAAAATTTAATTTTTAAAAAAATTGTCAAAAAATTTAACAGACATTTAACATTTTAACAATTAAAACTTTTGTTTTTTAAAATTGTTTGTTTTTTTGTACGTAATTTCATATTAAAAATAAAACTTAATGTTTTTTTAAATTTAGTGTTTTTTTTTTTTAATTTGTTAAATGTCACACAATTATCACTCAATTATTATATCAGTAAGTAGTAAATCAATCGATTTTAATTTGATAAATTAAAAATATTTATTTAATATTTTTTTTAAAATATGGTTTGTTTTTTTTTTTTCAAATAATTGTCATAAATAATAATTTAACCTTAATTAGTAATATAAGTATAAATTTGTTATAATATATATATATATTTATATATATAACTACTTATGTACTGTTTTTCGTGTTAATTTTAAAAAAAATATTTCATGATTATTAATAGTTATATAAAGGTTATAACAATCGATTATTAATAATACCGTAAACAAAAAGTTTAAAAAAAAGAATTGTAATCGTTCGAAAATTTAATTTAATAAAATTTGATTATGTGATTTCTGTAATTATATATTTCATGTGTATATAATAGGTATTTAACCGATGACGTTGTGATTAGTACGTTGGGCTTTCAAAAAGAAGGTCGGGACTTGGGTTCAAATCCTGGTCAGATCATATCTAATAATAAAAATATAATTTATAATTTACATCGTTTACTAGCACCTTAAATTTCAGATTAGAAACAAAGTTTACAACTACGTGATCCATTCATATGCTACGATACTTAATAAATAAATAAATTAACAAATAAATATAAATATAAATATAATATAATTAACCATCCCTATTATATCCCAATATAAATCCGTACAACTCTTCCTGAATTAAAAATAAATAGTTTATTAATTTTTATATCATTTGTAAACTAATTTGATTATTTAAGTTTAACGCGTGACATACAGCTGACAGTCAATAGAAATATCAAGCATTTTTGACTTAGCGAACTTAAATGATTGGATTGATGAAATATCTCCAAATTTAAAATAGGGGTTGGGTCTGAAATCTCGGTTTAGTAAATCTCGTATTCACAAAATCTCGTTTTAGTAAATCTCGTTTTAGAAAATCTTGTTTTAGAAAATCTCTTTTTAGAAAATCTCGTTCTAGAAAATCTTGTTTTTAGAAATTCTCTTTTTTTTTATTCTGGAAAAAGCTGATAATTTAGGTTTTGCATCCAACTCAAAAATCCTTAAAAACCAGATTTTTCAATTAAAAGGAGATTTTCTTAAAAAGTTTTCTTAAAAATTTTTCAATAAAAAACGAGATTTCTAAAAACTAATTTTCTTAAAACGAGATTTAAAATAAAGATTTATTAAACCGAATTTATGGAACGCTCCCTTAAAATTGATGAAATTGACTATATTGTCCCATTTATTTATTTAAAACTTCCCGCTTCTCAGTTTCTAAACTATTTAACAGTAAAACCTCTCATTCTATAATATTCTCATATAATGAAGTGATAGAACTCTCGAAATCTATTGAAGTGCACCACCTCTTTACAGTATACAAAAACAACATCCTATCACATCTTACTTAAAAGCCGCATAGAAAACCAATTTAATTACTTGTTCCATCGATTTTATTTTTATTATAAAACTTTTAATGAACATTTTTACATTTTTTTTTATATTTTATTAGTTGCGCAGTTAATCGATGATAAACCATAAAAAATATATTAAAAAAAAGTATCCAAGCTGCTTAAAATAATAAAATTTCCACTAAAATTAAATTAATTGAAAAAAAAAACTACTAAAAAAATTATAAAATAAAAATAAAAACTAATTGAAAAATTAAATTATAAAAATAACAATAAAAACAACAATATAAAAGAAAAGAAGTGATTCTTATACTTAAAATTCTTAATTCGAATTTTGACTTTTTTGGCACTTTTAATTTTTTTTTGTATTTGTATTTTTTTTTTTCTTTTATAACAATCGATTCTTAAAGTTTCAATATGACACGCATATTTACAATACTTTAAAATATAATAAAAAAAAAAACGAGGAAGAGTGTAGTAGAGTAGACTGTGTCAACTCTGGGATACCCGTATGACCGTTATATAAACATTATATCATTATTATTATAAACATTAATTACTTTTGGCAAAATTTAAAACATACCAGCTTTATTAGGTGAAATATAATGCTCATATAAAAGGAGGAGTTGTATGGCAGCTAGTCGAACCCTCTGCAGTAGACCAACCAAATTTTGCAGTAGCTTTGGCCATTACACTAAACTATTTTTGACAAAATTTCAGACACCCAACTTCAATAGGTATAGAGTAATGCTCATATAAAATAAGAAGTTGTATGGCAGCTACTCGAACCCTTTACAGTAGACCAACCAAATTTTGCAGTAACTTTGGCCATTACACTAAACTATTTTTGGCAAAATTTTAGACACCCAGCTTTAATAGGTATAGAGTAATGCTCATATAAAAGAAGGAGTTGTATGGCAGCTACTCGAACTCACTGCAACAGACCAACCAAATTTTGCAGAAACTTTGGCCATAAAACTAAACTACTTTTGCCAAAATTTCAGGCACGCAGCTGTAATAGGTACAGAGAAATACTTATATAAAAAAAGAAGTTGTATGGCAGCCACCCGAACCCATGGACCAAAATGGCTGGATTAAAATAGCGATGACGGCTATTGCAAAAAACCGAATTTGCGAAAATTTCAAGATCCTAGCTCCTTTAGTTTTTGAGTTATCGTGCGGACGGACGGACGGACGGACGGACATACATAGCTAAATCGATTTTTTTTTCGATTCTGATCCGATCCATACACTTGAGTCTATATCTACCCCCCCTCCTTCTCTGCGTCACAAACGTAATGGCAAATTTATTATACCCTTTGACTATATAGTCATACGGGTATAAAAACAAATCGAAATTATATGGGGTTTTAACCTTCTAAAAAGCCACTACAGAATTCTAAATTTTATTGTAATAAAAAAAAATTGAATAAAAAAAACAAAATATTAAAAAAATATTTCGAAAATAATCTTCCTCATATCATATCTTATTGGAGAACCGCCGTTTTTTTATATTAAGCTTTAACGTGCTTACATTTTAGTCTCTTGAAATTCAGAGAACGTAAACATTTTGGTACGATTGTGAATCTTTAGAACTTTGTAGGTTAAGAAGAACTCATCTGATTTTAACTTGAAACAATTCAGCTATTTGAGGCAATTTCGATACTTTTAAATTTATAAGTTTCTTTACCTAAAAGCTTTATTTCAAATTCTTGTAACTATTTTTAATTAAATGATTACAAATAATACCAAATGGATTATATAAGTGCTAAGTATAACGGAATTCTATCTTTTACTTATTTGCAATACTGTAATTTTATAAATTCCATTTCACTGAACGATATGTATTTTGGCGTATATCTGAAAACTCAAAGATTTTAACGTAAATATAAAGCGAACACACAAATGTTTTCTCTTATTTAGAAAGCTTTTACGATATTATTTGGGTTATTTGAAAAAATTTTGCTTAGTTGCTCCTGAAACCCTAACTTGTATATAAAGGATTACCCAAATACTTTATATTTTCTTGAAAGCTTTTACGATATTATTTAGGTTATTTCAAAGGATTAATTCGTAAAATTTTGCAAAGCTGCTCCTGAAACTTTAACTTAAGTATAAAGCGATCATCCAAATGCTTACTCCTAATTTGAAAGCTTTTACGATATCATTTGGATTGTTTCGTAAAAGTTTAAAATTTTGAAAATTTTGAATAGCGGCTTCTGAAACCTTAACTTTTAAATAAAAATTAAAAAGTGATCACCCAAATGCTTTTTATTTATTTAAGAGCTTTTACGATATTATTTGGGTCATTTCAATGGATTATTTCGTAAAATATTTGCACGTTTCTGCGTACTCATGTAAAAACATATTAATTATTTCATTAAGAAACCTGTTCAAATACTGGAGAAACCTATTAACACCATTGAAACCAGCTTGTGTAATCAAAGACCAATAAAATATGAAATGAAGCTTGATTTAATTAAAAATAATTTCAAATCCTAATTAAGAAAATCTTAAAAGTAAGACATACAGACAATTAAACTTATTACAAGTTAAAAAAGTTTTGTTTTTCCTATTTTACTTTGCGTTTCATTTCTTAAGCGTAAAAAAAGCAAAAATAACAACAAAATGCAGAATTTAAACGTTTAAAATATTGTCGGTACTTTGTTTTGTTATCATTTTTTTTATTTTACGGTATTACACGTACAAAATGACTAATGATGATCCATATGTGGTGCCTTTAAATGGAATGATTGATCTTGAAAAAAATATTCATGAATTATCCATCTTCTATATTGAAGTATACATATATACATACACATATAATATTTATAAGTAATATATCATTATATAAAAAATATATTTAAATATTATTACACATAGGTTTAAAAAATTTTTATATGTACGTTTTTTTAAGAAGACTTTCTTTTCTTTTGTATATGTATGTCTATATGCCAAGTGGGGTTATTATTGATGGTTAAATTCCAAAACAATACCAATAGATTTTTCTCAATTTGTTTTTTTTTTTTTGGACAAAATTTTTTTTTTTTGGATTTTTTGTAAGGTCCCATAAAAATAAAAAATTGGTTTAAAAAAGACCTTATTTACGCATGCAAGAAAAAATTGTTTGAAAAGTAGGAGTGAAAAGGGCTGGTTTTGGATTTTGGGTTTTTTTTTTAAGATAATTTTATAAAAAAAAAAAAAAAACAAATTGAAGATAAAGTGTAATATTTTTCAATAGAAAGAATGTTGCTTGCATGTTGTTGGCCTTTTCCAAGGGAAAGAAAGTGTTTTAAATACAAATTCGTTCAATTGTTCCCAAATTTTTACCCATGTTTAAGGTTTAAATTTTGTTTTTTGTACTTGTGCTATTGCTTTGTATTATATAGGTATATATACTCTTTTCATGTAAACATGGTCTTTTTTCGAAATTAATTTGGGTTTGTTTTAAGCAGGTCCGTTTTTTTAGGATCCAGCTATTTTATTAGCATTTATTGGAAAAAAGATATTCGGAGATTTTACAGTAGAATCCAAATAAACCCAGAAAAAAGTTTGACTCTCAATACCGCCTTATACAAAATAGCCTTCAAAGTTTGGGTGAAATTTTTTGGGACTTCGGTTAACAGATTTGTCTGTTCCAGCTTACAGAATTTAGGACTAAGTTTCTTAAATTATATCATTTCGACCACAAGGTTCCAAGGTACCAGTGCTCTATTCAAATAAACACAAAATTTATTTGAAAAAAGTTCAATTTAATTTTATAAAAGTTCAATTTCATTTGAAAAAAGTTCAATTTCATTTGAAAAAGGTTCAAATTCATGTGAAAAGAGTATATGTATATTATATTGGGTAAAAATTAAGATAAATTACAAAAATTTTTGGGTTACTGATTTTATTTTCATTATTTTTGTTGTTGTTGTTGTTATGAGAAGGTCATATTTTTGTTATTTTGGTACGTACTTGGCATAAAAAATTGATTTTCTAAAGTAGGATTTATGTATTTTTTTTTTGTGGTTGTTTTTTGTTTTTTTTTATTTTTAAGTTGTACAAATCTTTTCCTTTATTGCATACCTTTTACTTCATTTAATTTTTATGGTGATTTTGTTTTGTGTTAAAATGAATATAAGATAAAAAATTAATTTTTAATTTTTATTAGGTACTATTTATATAAGTATGTATATAATATATAAGTATATATTATAAAAGTATTTGTTATTATTTAACAAAAAAGGATAAGAAAGGTGTCATTTATATTTTCTTTTTACATTAAGAATAATTGATATTCAAGTAAAATTCAATTATTTTTAAGATAAGATTTTTTTTTCTTATTTATAACAATAGGGTGCCTATGTATAATAAATATTTAAATTATATATACTTCAAATACATGCCAAATTCTATAGAACCTATATATATGTAGGGGATGTAGGTAAATAATAATTATAAAACTACACTCTGTATTTGTCAGATGGGCTGATATTTATGTTATTTGTATAGACTAATTCTATGAATTGAAGATTAGTATGTAAGATTTTGATATTTTTACTCTCAGAAAATAATATTAATCCAGAAGACAGGATTTTTAAAATAAAAAATATCAATTGATCCTAATCTGAAATCGATTTCAAGATAATAGGAGACCTTAATCAATATTTAGGAAAAAATTTTTAGAATTATTTAAATCGTATATTAGTTTAAAAATATTATAATATGCTTAAGTATGGGAAAAATTGTATTATGATTGTAATACTAAATTTTTGAATTAAATTTAAATTTGTATTTAATTTTAATTTTAATACAGAGTTTTAAATATGAAAACTTTAAATCTAAAAAGACTTGTATATATTGTTTCAGAAAACTGTTTACAAATTATAGGGTGAATTTTTTAAGGAAAATAGGAAATTAAAGAACCTTGTTTAGTCATATTTTAATTTAAGTATAATTGATATAACAACAACTTCCGTACTATATACTCTAATTGTTCTAACTAATGCTATATTTAATTTTCTTGATATAGATTTTTAATTAGATTAGTTTTAGAAAATTTTACAATTTGTAATTTTTTACAACTTTATATGCAATGATATCCATATTATCTTTTACCTTGAAAAATACCCACAAAATCTTAAAAATCCCCATAAACATTTCTGTAAAAAATTTTCTAAATTTTTTTCTACATACTTATAGAAAAAAGAAATGCTCTATTTAAAAACTTGTGTTGTAAAAAATATAATTATTAAAGTAATTTGAAACAGTTGAATTAAGATACAACATAAGTAATTTGAAAATAATTTTTACCAATTAAATTTCAATTTTCCATGAAAAAATTGGTTTATTTCGCTTTAAACAAAAAATAAAAAAAAATAAATTTAATTTTTTTTTCTTTATTTTACTTTTGACATGCTATTTTCCATTTTCCATTTTATTTTTTTTTTTTTTAAATTGAGAAAAAAAAAATTTGAAAATATTTTTTCTATACCACACATTGATGTTATTTTCCCTTGAGCGAAAATTTGAAGCGTTTCATAAAAATGAGTTTATTTTGAAAATGAGGTTTTTTTTTGTATTTCTTGTCTTTTTTTTTACAAAATAAAATGCTATTAAGGCAATCTTATCTTTTTTTAATATGTTAAACTGTTTAAGAAAATTTTGTCTATTTTTTTTTGGTATAAAATATGGAAAAGATACTTATAGAATAGATACTTATAGAATGAACATTGAACAGTGACATGATTGTGAGATTATAGAATGATTTAGAATTTTACATATTTAAGTATTAAATTGTCTTATGTCTGATTATTATTTAGAATGTTTGAAAAAATGTCTAGGGTTTATCTAGTAAATTTTTAAATGCATTTAGTTTTGACTGGGATAAATGATTTTCTATCTTTTAGCCTTGAAAAATTTCAATGTGTCTCAAGTATTGAAAAAATTGACTGTATTCCTAGACGTGTAATACAAGAGCAAGTAGTTTAATGTTGCAAATTTTCAATTTCGAATTTCGGATTTCAAAATTTGAATTCAGCTTCCGGATTTTAAAATTCTTAATTTTAATTATTCTATAAATTCTTAGTTTTTTAAGAGATACTTTGTTGTAAAAATTTTATTCAGTAATTGCAAAATAAAACTTAGTACTTATATATTTGTCATATACGAGTATATATGAGTATGGCTTTCAATTAAATTAAATATAATCTAATTTTCTTTCAAATAAGAAAAAATACTGACATAAAAAATGTAGGAATTTTAATTTCATTTAAATATTTATATATATATATATATATATTTTCATACATTTTTTTGTATTTAATTGATACTTGTATATAAGTAAAGTATTATTATGTATTAACTCAAGAGTTGAACATAATTATTTTTTATAGTGAAATAATTAACTTAATCAACTTAATTTAATTTCACTAATCAAAGTTAAGTAAAGGATGTCCCAATAAAATTGAAAATCTAATTGTAATTAGTTTAATTTGCTGAGTATTGAGGCATTTATTTGTAAGCTAATTTATACGTCTCTTAATTGACATTATGTAATATGAAATCATATTAATATTATAAATCAAGGGAGCTCTTCTCAAATATTATAAATATAAATCAATAGAAACCCTACTATCTTGTTGAAGCTACAGGTAACTAAGATTCTTATTATACATTTGATGCCAAAAAAATTGACAAACTTAAGTAACCTCTATAAATTGATATTCTCCAAAAAATTAAGATAAATTTAAAAAACTTATCACATCATTAACCTTAACTGAAATTAAATAAAATAATTAAAAAATGGATGGTATTCAAAAAATATTTAACAAATAAAAAAAATTTTTCTAAGTATTAAAACTTATGTACTTATTATAAATGGAATTTCTTTAGTCAAATGAAACCAAACATTTTACAATTGGGACACTCGGTTTATATACAGATATCAAATATAAATAATTCATCATAATTTTCTAATATATGTAAAATATACTTTAATAATGTAATTATAGCATTTTAAATATGTGAAATTACATTGTTAAACATAAAACGGTTTATTTTTCAATTTTTCTCAATATTGGGCCCTTAAGGTAATAAAAAACTCAAGTTTAATTTTAATTTTCTTATGATAATCTTAATTCTGAATTTTTTAAAGTAGGAATAGAAAATAAAATTAGGTATACCTTACAGCACCTAAATATATGCTCTATTTCTACTCTAAATATATGCTCCATTTCTACTCTAAATATATGCTCTAGGACAAACTTTGTTAAATTTTAGTCTCTATTAAAATTAAATTTTTTATTTAAAAATAAACGCACACATTATTATTAAAAGGCTTTATAATAATATTTTTTCAACCTTATGAATTTTATACAAAAAAAAAAATAAAATACTTCGGTCCTTATTTGTTTATTTTTGAATATTCAATGTTAATAGTAAGTATTCCTAAAAATTGCATACTTATAGGCACAATAATATCGCCGTAAATACTGCCATAAAAATTATACATTTATTTTCAATGACTAATTAGATAGATAAAATCCCTAAAAGCCATATTAGTAGTGTTAATTGATTGATATAACTGTAAACAAAACTAAAGTTATATTTTTCAACAGAAAAACGAAAGATTTTAAGATAATTTATTTTATCCTGTAGTTATTCAAAATTTATTTCTGAAATATACAAATGTGTCCTAAAGTATATCTAAAGAAAAAAAAAAAAACAAAATTAATAATGATAAAATATAACATTTTCATTAAGGGAAAATTATTCTGAAATATATCCTGAAAGATTGTTTCTTAAATCATGATTTAATTAACTTATAACCCAGTCAGCAATAAGATAATAATGTTAATTTCCATAATGTAAATTTAAAATACGTTTTCAAGTATCCCAATAAATGAAAATGAAAATTTTTGATTTTGTAAATCAATAAGTAAATCACTAAATGCAAAAATACTTTAAAAGTTTATTGAAACAAAAAATTGCATACTTAAAGGCTCAATAGAAGATTTTTAGGATTTTTATATTAGAAAATAAAAGTTATCTCTCAATTTTAAAACAATTTTACCTTTTGTAAATAACATAACCCTTATAATTTTACCGTTATTTGGAAATAAAAAAAAATAAAAAATTCAAATGATATTGTGTTTACTGGGTTAAATGTATATTCTCTTGTTCAACTTTTATGACAATTTTATTATGTAAATTATATTTGAATAAATTTTATTCTGTTGAGGATTTCGATTTTATTTTCTGTTTTTTTTTTTTTTTTTTGTATCTTAAGATAGATATGGATGTAAACACCATATTGAAAGGATTAGTATATATAATATGTATATTTTCTATGTAGATATATACTATATATATAATAGAAACAAAATATAATATACATAAATAAATAAATTTAATTATATTAAAATGGTTATTAGGTTAAGTTTAAAATGAATGAGCTAAGCATTTTCTGTCTGGTGTTTTTTTGTTTCTTGGTTTTTCTATTTTTTAAGTTTATTCATTGAATATAATTATGTTTTACTTTCCGTATTATGTTTTCTCATTTAGTTTTTTTTTTTAGTTTTATTCAATTAAAATATTCATTTATTAGTAGTTAAAATTAAGTTATTCAATGTTTTTGTTTTTGATTAAAATGAATGAAATACAAGATTTTAAATAGAATATATTTTATTTTTGAACAAGTGTAAATATATCTGCATGTATATATATATATATATATGTAGAATTGTATATATAAATATATATCTTATTTCATTAAATCTAATGACTATTTAATTGGAAATATATGTATGTATGTGTATTATATTTATTCATCATTACCCATCTATAAAATTTTATTTTAGTTTAAAATTTTTAAAATGTTATTTTATATTTAGTTAGTAATATATATTAATATAAATATATATATATATTATTTATATACTTAGATATATATACTTATAATTATAATCAACCAAACATAAGATATAAAAAAATCATATTATAATCTGTAAGGATTAAATTAAATACAAATATAATGAAGGATAATAGATTCTTAGAAAAGTTAAAACTAATACAAATATTATTATTACAAATTTTCAGACAGTCAACTTAATTATTTACATATATTATATACTTATATTATATATATATGTATAAATGTTGTACCTAATGTAATAAAATATAAATTTACATTAATTTTATTGGATTTTGTTGAAAAGGATATATATATATCTAATTTATATATATATATATAATGGATAAATAATGGAAATTAAAGTAGAAATTATAGTATAAATAGTATATATATATATATATATAATAGGATATATATATAATAGGAAATTACTTCTATTATTACAATTTATGTAGAATAAGAAATTTTGTTATATACTTATCAATAACATCTTATTTAAAAATTAACTTCAAAAATGATCATTAAACATTGATTTAGTAATCAGGAGGGCTCTCCACAAAATCGTCATTGTCCTTAGAAATTTATTTTCAGAGTCCCTTTTCCTCTGATATCCCTTTTAGCTTTTATTGTGTTTTTATATCTTCCATCTCTTTCATACCGTAGAATATTTAAAGACAAGATTAGATGATGTCTGAATTATAGATTAGACTTGAAAAAAGTTTAGGTCGAGCGGGAAGGCAGTTGAGGGAGAATTGAAATTTAAAAAGTAATTGGAAATTACAAGTTATACAAAATATTTTAGTAGGTGTTTTTTTTTAGATGTTGAAAATAATCATTAACTGATCGACTTACGACTTACTTATCAATTTTATAATATCCTATAATCTATTTTGAATGGAACAACTAATTCCTTGATAAAACTGATTGATTTACTTAAATTTTTAATTTTTTCAAATACAACATAATTACTTTAGATTGACAATTTATTCATGAATTAATCAAAGTACATATACTTATATTCTAAGATTAGTGGTTTAATTGTACATGGAAGAATTAACTTTTATAATATAATGACTTCTGATTTATATGTTTATTTTGAATATTATATAAATAAATATTTATTTATTAATTATCAGAGTATAGATTTCACTTCTGAATCAATCTAAATTACATTTTATAAATTTATAATGAAAAAATTTTTAATATTAAATTTTAAAATGTTAAGGGAATTTTAGAATTAATTTGAATTTAACTTGTTTGGAAAATAATTAAAAATTCATTCAAAATCTAATGAAAGCGAATTAATGATATGTTCAAATATTGTTATAATTTGTATTAAAATTTTAGTTTTAAATCCATATGGAGATTTATAAAAGTTTTTTTACTTTTTTTTTAATTAAAAATAAATTTTGAATAATATAATTGTATGTTCTATATTATGTTATCTTTTGTAGTGGAATAATATTGACGGATTGCTTAAAGGCTTAAGGCAGTTTTACTTTATAAATGTGATTTAATATGATATAAAATTGAATTTTTAATACAATAGAGATTTGAGATTAATTGAATTTAGAGTTCCCTATATTTTGAAAACTATACAAAATTTTATTGAAAAATATGTTGTATACTATTGCTACCTTCATATTAAATTGAAGCAAGTACGCATTTCTTGTACGCATTTCACTGTGGAAATTCTAAGATGGTTCAAAACTGGTTATGGAAACTCGTTTGTTGTGAGAACTGCTAAGATGTGGAACAAGCTTCCATCTGTTGTGGTTCCCGCTATTAATAACGTTCCATACTACAACTTGCAAAAATTCAAAACGAATCTTTTCAAATTCATTTACAATCTACCCCCCAATTCCGCCTTAATTTCCTTTTTTCCTGACCCTTTTAACTAAACGTTCATATTTTGTATAAAGGAATCCGTTGCTAGTGTTCAGTTAGCGTGTACAAAAAAAAAAAAAATAAAAAGGAAAATTATAGACATAAGATCTTAGTAATTTGATTTTTAAATTCATGTATCAGTTAAAGAAGAACAAAATCTCTCACTAACGAGATTCTTTCCAGCTTTTCAGCTTTTCGAGCTTTTAAAGACTGAGTACCTAAATGAAAATTTTGACAATTTCATGTACGCATATTTAGAAATCTTCTCATTGTATTACTTATTGTCATTGTCAGTCATTGAATTATTTATTCAGGATAGAAATACTCCGAGCCTCTATAAAAAAATATACAAAGAGCAAATACTATCTTGTATAGTCTTCTTAAAGATATTAGTTGTCATTTTACTTACTCATTTGTCATTAAATGGGGGTAAGAAATTTCAAATTTTATAAAACGCGCGGATAGTGGAATATCAATAAAAACCAAAGAAGGAACAATATAACTTTTTTCAAAATATGTCATCGAACTTTTCATACTCTATAATAAAGTTTTAAATTTAAGACATGTTCATTTAAAACACTTCCGCCGAAAATTTTACAAATAATTAAACATTGAAGGTAAGCAACACTGAAATATACAAAACTGTAAAATGACAAAAACAATATTTTAAGAATTGAATTACTTATTTGACTTATTAAAATACACTACATTTTTACTATAATTCATATAAATTGGATTGTTTAAAATATTTTACAAAAAATTAGTGTTAAAAATTAATATGTCAATTATTAAAGTGTAAATTATGAATGTACATTAGATTATTTTATATTTAAAAGGTCAAATACTGCAACGACACCCAAAAGAATTTTCAATTTAAATTAAAAAATGACAAATTAATTATAGCATAAATATTTCTCAATTTACTAATTTTTAAATATGTTTTTTTTTTCTGCAATTAAATTTGTTTTCAATGTCGTTTCTGTTTTTAAATTCATTCAAAAAAATATACGAATATAATATTTCTACTACTTATTTTTGTTTGAGTTTTTTTATGATTACGATTAGCTATTTCTATTGCTTCTACATGCATGCCATACGAATAAAGTGTTGGTTTAAAAAAAAAAGTTCAATGTTGGATAAATTAAAAAAAATTTAATTAGAGGAAATTTGTTTTTTGATTATGTTTAATTTTTTGAACGCTTAGGTTTGGATAATTTTTTCTATACACAATTAATAAACAGCTTTTGACCTACTCTTGCATCCCGGTTGATTATATCAAAAAATATTCTAAATTTGGTTTTTGGGTTAATTGACATTTTTTTAATTACTTAATTCCAAAGTTTACATAAATTTAATGAGATTTACCACCGCCGCAGGAAAGCGAACCGCTAATTGTGTATGCACCACTGTGGAAGAACTTTTTCAATAAAATTTGTTTAAAATTTCTTTTAGTATTTTACTAATGTTGATTCACAAGTCAATTCTTTTAAGGTTTTCAACTTTCATTTCTCGTTAAAATTGCATTTTATTAATTTTTTCCGAATATCTTTCCGAATTTCCGAATTTTTTTCGTATAACAAATATCGTATACAAAATTATTCATGTGATCGTTGATGCACAAATTAAATCCTTCGAGATCTTAATGTTTTATTGCTCTTTAGAATAGTTTTCTTAATTTTCTTCCGAATTTCTGAACTTTTTCCGAATACTAAGTATAAATTACTCGTGTGATCAATGAGTCTAAAATTAATTCCTTCGAGATCTTAAAGTTTTATTTCTCGTTAGAATGGTTTTCTTAACTTTTTTCCGAAGATCTTTCCGAATTTCCAAATTTTTTTCGAATACCAAATATCGTATACCAAATTACTCATGTAATCGTTGATGCACAAATTAACTCATTCGAGATCTTAAAAATTTATTTCTCGTTAGAATTGCTGTTTCTAAATTTTTTTCCGAATTTTTTCCGAATACCAAATATCGTTGCTATATGATAACTCATGTAATCGTTGAAACTCAAATTAATACCTTCTAGTTTTATTTCTCGTTAGAATGGTTTTCTTAACTTTTTTCTGGATATCTTTCCGAATTTCTTCCGAATTTTTTCCGAATACCAAATATTAGGCCTAAAATACATTTTAATTTTTAAAATATTATAATACACAAAATGTTCTCTAACCATATTTGAAATATAATTACAATAATATTTACCGACTATATATATGTACTTGTATGTGTATACTTGTATAATTACTTAATAGAGTGTATTTTATTTGTAAAATATTCCGTCACAGAAGACATTTTAATTATTAAATAATTTACTATATGTAAAAATTTTTTTTTTATTTTTCTGAGATAAAATCATTTAAGCTTGTAATTAAAGCTTCAATAAATATCATGTTTACAATTTTTTTATTTTATTATAAACAGTTTATATATTATTAGCTCATAAAATAAAACTTTGTATATATATATGTATATGGTGTAATTAAACTGTTATCAGCCAAATAAAATATTTTATTTCTATAAGAAAAAATAAAAATATTTTACAATATATTTTACTATATTAAAACCTGATGTAAATTGAATAATGATTCATTTTCTTTTCTATTGAAATGACATACTTTATACTCAGACTGGATCTCATTTTACAAAAGTTTTTATTAAATTCTTAATTTCCAAAACAATGTCGTAGTATCACTTTCATGATAGCTATATATACAATTATAACAATTTTAAATAATTTCCCAGAGATTTAAATTTTATTACATTTTTATCAGATATAATTAAAAGTCTATTACTGAATTGATGCCCTGAAAGTTTTAATGACAATTTTTTTACTTTGAATTCAATATTTAAACCTGAATTTTACTGGCCTGTTATTCTCATAAGATAATGGATATTTTAATCTGGTTTTTATTTTTTGATGTGGTCGTCGATTGTTCGTCATAGTACATTCCAAATTTTATTTTTTACCTAAGGCAGGTAAGAAATCTTCAAAAGGAATCTTAAAAACTATACCTCCTCGTTGTGTAAATTTCTTACTTCCCCTCATCCCGAATAATGGGATAGGCACCTAACATGCTCGCCCAGTATAATTATTGAGACATAATGTTTATTTTGGGTTGGATACAAAACCCGAAAGGAATAAGTTGACTTCTGTCTTGAATTTTTCTCTAGTATTCCGAATTCTTCAATTAAAAATTGTAAATTTTTCATTCAAGTTTATATGTCACAGATTAAATTGTAGTTGGAATAAAATTTGATATACAAAACCCATTCAATTGAGTTCTGTTTAAATCCTCGAACATCAATTAATATCATTAGTAATTTAATCAGATGACTGAAACATGAAAAATATATTACTTAATCTTTTAAAAGTACAACTACATTGCTCATCAAATATTCACAATTACATAGCTACATTGCAATTTTTTGAAAACATCTTATATTATTATAAATTTTCCATTAAAAATGCAATATAAGAAGCTTTCAGAAATGAAATTGTAAATTTGATAATATAATTGCTATAATAAATTTGTTACATGGCATGACTGTTGTTTACTATATGTATTTATATATTGTAAAATTTGTATCTTAAAAGTTGTATATATCTACAAGTTATGTACAAACAATAAACAATAGCTAATAAATCTTAGCTTATACAACAATACATCATGTAAGACTAATTGTTTTAATCAATTTCAAGTTCATTTTTATATAAAAATAAAAAAACAAAAAAGAACAATTAGAACAAAAAATATCTTAAGAAAAAAAGTATTTAAAAAAAAAAAAACAATTATAATAAAAAATGAAATAAAAAAAATAAATTTCAAATATGGTAATATATTTCATCTTCCTTTTTTTTTTTTTTTAAGTTTTTTAAATTTTATTTTGCGCAATTTTTTGTATGCGCGTTTTTAATCTTTTATAGGTATTACGATTTATTAAAAAAAAACATAAGACGGAGTATGATTAGGTTTAGCTTAAGATTTAGGGTTTTTTCCAATTCGCAATATTTGAACCAAATTCGAAATAAATCGATATTTAGAAATTTGCCAAATTAAACTTTTATACAATTCAAATGTAAAATTCCGTAATAAATTTTTTTAATAAATATTTGAGAAAAGTTTTGGCGATACTTCCGAAAAAACTAAAAGTTACTTTAGTAATCGTCAATCAATATTCAATATCACACATTTGTAACAATCAAAAGTTTTTAAATAGTTAAACTAAGAAAGTGTCAGAATTGACAACTCTAATTAATTTCAATTGTTCATTTGTGCTTTTATATTCTCTCTACATATTTTGACTTTGACAATACTTTGACAGCTTCGTTCAATTGTTTTGTTCAATGACAACTCAGTGACAGCTATCATTCAACTTTTTTTTGATTAAGGAGTGTATATTTAAATTTTACAGGATAATCAATCCAACTACTTTGACATCTTCGTTCAATTGTTTTATTCAATGACAGCTCAATGACAACTATCTATTTGATTATGCAGTTTATATTTAAATTTACAGGATATTGAATCCAACTAATATTCTACAAATAAGTATAAACATTTTGTGGAAAATACTCTTGTCAAATGAAATACTGTCATATGGTAATAGAGTAGATTAAAAAAAATTCGGTCAAATGGCACAATCGAATAATATTAAAAGGAAATCATTTAAGAGTATATTTACTTTAATAATTGCTAAATTTTTGCTTAATTACTCAGTATTTAATAATTCACAACTCCACCCGCTAACATATTGGCATAACTCCATTCATTTCTTTTTTGAGTATATAACTGAATCTCATTTTAGAAATTAAGTAACTAACTTAGTATTGAACAATTTATTTAAAAAAAAAATCATTAAAACCGTTTCAAAAACTTTTAATAGGTACTAAAAAAGTTCATTTTATGAGTTTTATATTAAAAAAATAAAATTCAAAATCAAAACTTATATAAACGATTATTATAACTAAAAAATTAAAAAAAAAAAACTAAAATAGTAGTTACTCGATATGGTGATAAGATTGCATCAAGTTTGTTTCACCCACGTGAATTTTTTTTGTTGTTGTTTTTCTTTTTTTTTTTTCCTAAAATAAATAAACAAAGAATAGAATATAAAAATAAAAACGATACAAAAACGTTTTTATTTTTCTTTATTCTTTTTTTTATTAGTTAACGTTTTAACAAGTTCTCAACCTACAGAACTTTTTTTTCATAATATGAATATTATACTAAGATAAATCAGTTAAAATTTGTTTTTGTTTTTTTGTTTTGTTTAAATCAGCTGGTTGCATCTTCCATAAATATATATATATTATATATATATATATATATATATATATACGATACTTTTGTTTCTATGTAGTTGCAATTTGATTTAAATATTAACAGGGTGATTTGTAAATAGAATTTAATTAAAAAAGTTTGTAAGAGTTAAGAAGGCATGAGGAGGAGTAAAACTTCTTAACTAGACTTTAAAAGTAGACTCTAAGAAGTTGAAAGAATAATTATGAATAAAGTCCAATATACCTCTTGAGATAATTTGTATTTAAAAGTTGTAAAATTTTTTTTTTTTAATTTAAGGCATAGCCAAGCCCATAAAACTAACTTGAAGGGTTCAAATCTTTATATGCTTTCGGATATTTCAGGTTTATTTTCGAAAAAGATTGCTGGAGGTATTATGGATAATTTAAAGTGATTGTCTTCTGTTATAAGATGAAATAAACTTAAAATTTATGAATTAATCTTGTAGTTTAAAATTTAAAGGTATAATTGAGCTTGAAATAAAATTGAAAGAACCAAGAACATCTTAAATGCAGGCAATCCGAACGGAGGCCTAACAACAGGCTTAACATACAGAAGCTTAACAAGTATATATCAAAGTCTTTTTATTTACACAAAATTTCTACGGGTTAAAATTTTTTGATTTGTTCTTATAACTCACAGATAAAGTTCTGAAAATTTAATTTAAATATTAGAAAAAATCGAAAATTAAGGTAAGAGTTGTCTAGAAAATTGCAACACAAGAATACTGATGAGTCTAGTAGTTGTGCAAAAAGAGACATATTTCTAATAAGTACTTAAGTATCTTGTCATATTTCTTATTTTATTTGTTTACAGTAATCTAATTGTATCTATTTATAACACCCTGTCTATTATATAGAAAAGGTTAAGTAATATACAATGAATAATTTACCTGTTGTTCTAAAAGTATCTTTGTTTCCCTATATATTTAATTGTTTGTTGTTGTTTTATAGTGATTACGTAAAATATTTTTTAACTTTTCTTTCAGAACATTTCTAAGTTTTTGTTTTTTTTCAAGAATGTTCGAATATATTTTATTTTTTTACAGTTTTTGTTTTTTCAGTTAAAATGCGAAAATTTGTTTTCATTAAATGCAAAATAATGTTAATTTTTTTTTTTATCATAATGGGAAATTTTTTTTCATTTCTAAAAAAATAATAGGGGAAAATTTACATTATAATAATATCAATTTTATTTTACATGTACTGACATGGACAAATTATTTTAACAATAATATTGTTATCATAAAAATATTATTTATTAAATTTTGATGAATCATGCATCATAAAGTGTTCAATTCTTATAATATAAACAAAATAAATTCTTAAAATGATTCAGCCATTTTGATGTTTTTGTATTTGTTATTTTAAAAATTATGAAATTTTAATAATATATTTTAAAGACTTATGAAAGAATTTCATTTTATTTTGTAATTAAAATAAAAGTAAAAAAAAAAATATATATTTGTTTTATTATTGTGCATGTCATGACATGTTATAAAGTAGGTACATGAAATGTTTCATTATGTTAATTATATAATAACTAGGTATAATGAATGTTTTTTTTGGACATTGAAATAATTCTATATATGTAAATAATACTAGTATATAATGTGTCACATTATTTCAATTTGAAGTTTTAAATTATGTGCCTACACTAAATTAAATTTGAAAATTTATCAAAGTTTGTCATAATATGTTTTTTGAAAAATTTAACAATGACTGTTCTCTGATAACCTAGAAATAATACAGAAGTAGTGTAGAAGTACTGAATGAGATTTCCTCTTTATACCCGTGCATACATTTATGAACATCGGGTATATTAAAATTACTCCTCCGTTTGTAACGCATCGAAATATAAGAGCTAGATATAGTGTCAAGGGTACGTATCGAATCAGCATCGAAAAGTGAATCGATCTAGCTATGTGTGTCCGTCCGTCCGTCCGTCCGTCAGCACGATAACTCAAAAACTATAAGAGCTAGAGTTTTGAAACTTTCACAAAGTAATTTTTAGACAATTTGTAGGTTCCCTATTGTTTTTGGTTAAAATCGGACCCAGTCTTCGGGGAGCTGCCATACAACTTTTTTGCACCAATATGAATTTCTTCAAAACTAATTATACTACGGGGATGAAAATTACACACGGTTAGTTTTATAATGACTCCGGCACTTATATGAAGTTTCAAAATGTTAGGGCCCCATTTTCGGGGGACTGCCATACAACTTTTTTGCACCAATATGAATTTCTTCAAAACTAATTATACTACGCGGATGAAAATTACCCTCGGTTAGTTATATAATGAATCGAGCACTTATATAAAGTTTCAAAATATTAGGGCCCCATTTTCGGGGGCTGCCAAACAACTTCTTTGCACCAATATGAATTTCTTTAAAACTAATTATATTACGAGGCTGAAAATTACCCTCGGTTAGTTATATAATGAATCGAGCACTTATATGAAGTTTCAAAATGTTAGGGCCCCATTTTCGGGGGGCTGCCATACAACTTATTTGCACCAATATGAATTTCTTCAAAACTAATTATACTACGACGATAAAAATTACACACGGTTATTTATATAATGAATCGAGCACTTATATGAAGTTTCAAAATGTTACGGCCCCATTTTGGGGGGCTTCCATACAAAGTTTGCGATTCAATAACTGTGAATCTAATGAAGCTACAAGGTTAAAATTAAAATTGGGCGGGCAAGTTAGTTGGCAAAGTTGGACATCACTCGGACTATCGGAATTTTTGGGTGGGCCATTTTTTTTTGTTTTTTTTTTTTTTTTTTTTTTTAAGCTAAAGTTATGGGACAATGAATGAAAATTTAGTTTTTTTTTTTGTGATTTTTTTTTTTTGTTAATTTTTTGTTTTTTTTTTTTTTTAGCTAAAATTATGGGACAATGAATGAAAATTTGGTTTATTGTTTTGTGATTTTTTTTTTTTTTTTAAATTTTTTTTTTTTTTTTTTACGTCAAAATTATGGAGTAATGAGTTAAATGTATAAGGGAAGTAAATTACGGTTTATTTTATACACCATAGTGGGTATGCACGGGTATCTAAAAGTTGACAAGGGCAACTATATTCTTCCTCGTTTTTACTGAATTTAATATTATGAAAAATTAGTTTTTTCTACTCCTTTTCAGCACTTTTTCAGTACTTTTTCAGTGGTGAATGAAGGTAGTTTTCAGCGCTTTTTCAGGGCTGAATGTAAAAAATTCTTTCCAGTACTTTTTTATTAGTACAAAAGTAGTTTTCTCAAATCTGCTTCCGTAACATACTAATATTAATTTTACTATTTGCTAAAAATTATTAGAAAAATTAAACAAACTATAGGCTTAAATACCTATTTGGTATTTTTGTTTAATTCAAAATTTTAATAATGACAACTTGCGCCATTTAAGTTTTAGCACCAATTAAATTTAATTGCTAATGATCGAATTAAGTACCCCTCTATTAGGTTTAAAAAGAGAGCGATATAGAGAGTAACTGTACTATATTGTTGTTTCATTCATTTCGTGGAACTTCAGTAGTTATTCACTACTTCTTCAGTACTTAATAATAATTTTTCCATTCTAGTATCTAACTGGTTTCAAAATTCTGATCAGTGCTATAATTAATAATAAAATAATATTTTTTTGTCAATTTTTATCAACGGTAAATTTGTGATTCTCATTTTAAAATCCGCTCCATGTAATTATTCTCAATAAGTTTTTAGATTTATACCTTTAAAAACTATGTAAACAAGTTTTTACATTTTTCTTTACTATATAAACAAGTTAGTATATATATTTGTTTCATTGTCATTGTATCTTTGTGCATAAGATAAATTCTATGTAGTTCCAATACTTTATAACTCATGTTATTTTGGCAACAAAATGATTTGAGAGTTTTTAAAAAATTCATTTTTAAACATTTTTTTAAAACTTTAATTTTTTAATTAAATTGATCACATTGTGAATTATTCTTAAAATTTTTTAACTTACAAATAAAAATTAATGAAATTATGGAAGCACTGATTTCATTTAAATTTGTAGCTATTCACAATAAACACATAAGCTTACAAAAATTTTGAAAATCGAATAAATGTGATGATTATAATTAAACTTATATAATAGCTAATAAAGACAATAAAGGGGTATTTAAATGCAATTCATAGAAAAATATATATATAAATACATATATATATACATTTAGCTTTATAAATTCTTTTCGGCATTTTTTTTTTTTGAATATTCATTATTATTATTTCTTACATAAGAAATATTTTTTGACGTCAAGATTATTAAAAAAATATTTATAATTTTTGTTTTTGTTATTTTGTGATTTATTGTACAGTTGAGTTGTTCGATTTTTTTATTTTTTTTTGTTGTATTTTTTTGTTTTATTTTTTTGTCTCGGAACTTTTAATTTTTAACTTTGAACATATAAAAATGTTACAATGTATCATCATTATTGACATTATCATTTATCATTATCAACATCATTATTAACATTATTTTTTTTCATTTTTCATTATTTTTCTTATTATTGTTATTATCATTTTGTTTTTGTTTTTTTTTTTGTGAAAAAGTAAAGAGAAAGAGAAAGATTAATTTTTTTATTCTCATTGATAGATTAAAAAAAAAACAAAAATAAAATAAGGAAAAAGAAAAATAAAAATTCCTTTTCCTATTGTGAATGGCATTGAAAATTTTGTATTGTATGGCGTTCAATTGTTTGTTATTTTAATATGACATTAACATGGATTTCAAGAAGAGAGTTCAATAAACTCGTTTTGATTCGTTTTTTTTTTCGATTTTTTTTTTTGTTTTTTATTTTTGTTTTGTTTTTTTTTTGTAGTCTATATTTTGTTGTTGCTCTTCCTTTTAACTGGAAAGATTTGTTTTGTTGATCAAAAAAAAAAATAGATTAATGGATAGTTATTTTTCCGATTTAAGAGTATCCGCGTATAAAAAGGAGAGAATAACTTTTTTTTCGGTATTTCGAATTTTTTTTTATATTTTTTAATATTTAAAATATTAATTTTCTTTTTTGAAAGAAAAGATTGACATATCTATGGACAAAAGTATCTAGTCTTTAAAGTATAATTAAATTTTATGAGAATTATTTAGTAGGTATAAGCTTTATTTATGTAGTATGAAATAATTCGTATTAGCCATTTGGATTTGTAAAGAATGGATAGGATGATTCGATTTTTAATAAGTGTTATAGTATAACAGTATAACAGTTTTAACTTATTATGGTAATCATAATCATTCCACTCATTCTAGGTACTTTTTCTTTGAATTTTTCATTATTAAGCATTTGAATGAAATGTATAAAAAATCCAATACTAGCCTTCAAATTCATTTAGTCATCTAGGGCTGAAAACTAAACTCATAATTCAAAGTTTTAATTTCATAAAAGCAATAAACTATACTGACTGTTTTATCCAACAGTATTTGAAATCAAGTACTAGCCCCCAAATTCATTGAACCATCTTGGACTGAAAACTTGGAAGTTTTAATTTGATAAAAGCTATAAACTATGCTAACTATTTATTTATTTTATTTTATAATTAGTACCAGGACAATAGTAAATATTGCCTGATATTATTATCGTCCTTTGCCTATTTGACATTTGGGGTTCTTAAATTAAATACTTTCCATTTATTTATGACTACTATATTAATTATTTTGTTTATATTGTATATTTGTATATTTAAATTATATTTGGTCTAAAAAATTTGATGAAGTTCTAATTTTAAATTTTGAATTTGAAAAAATATATTAAATTTTTTTAAACAAAATTATATGTCAAAGGTTTTAATCCTACACTTTCTTCAATAGTTAATATCTGATTAATGGCTAATACCTTCAAAACATTTCCAGTGAAAATCCACATAGACCTTCAATAACTCAAGGTTTTGAAAATAATATATTCCTATTTAATACTTCCAAATGCTAAAGGGATATATATATATATACATATATAAAAATATATACAAGTACATATTTTGTATAGATATATCCTAGATGTAATAATGTTTACAGGCATTATACGATGTACCTACCAAATAACTCACAGTTATAAAGAAAATATATAGATTGAAACAACAACAACAACAACATAAGAAAAACAAAAACAAAAAAGCAAAAAAATAGATGAAATTGGTGATTTAATAATCAGTTGAAATGATTTTCTTCTCTTCTTAATTCATTGTTGTTGTTGTTGTTGTTATTGTGTTGTAATTTCTTGTTCTACAAATTTTCTTTCATTTTTTTTTCTTTCTTTCTTTTTTTTTTTTATTTTTTGTTTTTAGGTCAATTATTATTCATTAGATCGATTACTTTTGTAGATTTTTTTTAAATAGAACTGGAGGGGATGAGCAAACAAATACCTACATATATATTGATTAAAGAGAAGGGCAAAGGACGAAGTAGAAAAAAATCGAAA
The DNA here is from genome assembly GCA_963082915.1 of Dolichopus griseipennis. NCBI lineage: Eukaryota > Metazoa > Arthropoda > Insecta > Diptera > Dolichopodidae > Dolichopus > Dolichopus griseipennis. Next base: position 8,356,906 of record OY720442.1, read on the forward strand.
AGTAGAATAGGAAGAATATAAATGGAAATTTTTGTTGTTGTTGTTTTTTACTTTTTATTTTTATATATTGGAAACAAAAAATAGAGAATGATAGTTACAAATACAATAACAAAACAAAAACTAAATTATTTATCTTTTTCATCTATAGTTATTTTTTTTTTTTTGTTATTATATAAAATTTATATTTTGTATCTGTTATATTTTATATATGGCGATGAGAGTTGTACGTGTTCTTCAAAAAATATATAACATAGTTATAGTAGATACCTTTTGTGATTTTTATACCCGTATGACTATATAGTCAAAGGGTATAATAAATTTGCCATTACGTTTGTGACGCAGAGAAGGAGGGGGGGTAGATATAGACTCAAGTGTATGGATCGGATCAGAATCGAAAAAAAAATCGATTTAGCTATGTATGTCCGTCCGTCCGTCCGTCCGTCCGTCCGTCCGTCCGTCCGTCTGTCCGTCTGTCCGTCTGTCCGTCTGTCCGTCTGTCCGCACGATAACTCAAAAACTAAAGGAGCTAGGATCTTGAAATTTTCGCAAATTCGTTTTTTTGCAATAGCCGTCATCGCTATTTAAATCCAGCCATTTTGGTCCATGGGTTCGGGTGGCTGCCATACAACTTCTTTTTTTATATGAGTATTTCTCTGTACCTATTACAGCTACGTGTCTGAAATTTTGGCAAAAGTAGTTTAGTTTTATGGCCAAAGTTTCTGCAAAATTTGGTTGGTATGTTGCAGTGAGTTCGAGTAGCTGCCATACAACTCCTTCTTTTATATGAGCATTACTCTATACCTATTAAAGCTGGGTGTCTGAAATTTTGCCAAAAATAGTTTAGTGTAATAGCCAAAGTTACTGCAAAATTTGGTTGGTCTACTGCAAAGGGTTCGAGTAGCTGCCATACAACTTCTTATTTTATATGAGCATTACTCTATACCTATTAAAGCTGGGTGTCTGAAATTTTGCCAAAAATAGTTTAGTTTAATGGCCAAAGTTACTGCAAAATTTGGTTGGTCTACTGCAAAGGGTTCGAGTAGCTGCCATACAACTCCTTCTTTTATATGAGCATTATATTTCACCTAATAAAGCTGGTATGTTTGAAATTTTGCCAAAATTAATTAATGTTTGTAATAATAATGATATAATGTTTATATAACGGTCATACGGGTATCCCAGAGTTGACACAGTCTACTCTACTACACTCTTCCTCGTTTTTTATAATTTGTACATTTCATTGTTCCGTTTTGTTTTATTTAGATTTAAAAAAAAAAACAAAAATTAATAGTTGGTACCTACATATATACAAAAAAAAAAAAAATTGAATTCAAAATTGGAAAACCTAAACTTTTGCTTTAACTATTTTATCATGTACAAATTTAATACGCTATGAATCTTATTAAGAAAGTATCTATAGATTTTAATACTTTCAAATATTCATGCATTGTATTATAATCGAAATGTAATATGATCTGGTAATTGAATTCTGAGATTTGATTTTGGGTTGTATTGTAGTCAAGAGGAGATTATCACATTTTTTAAATATCTAGTTTATATAAGAAATTGATCTAACCTTCTAATAAAAGGGATCAGCCTACAACTTTGAAGTACTAATTTATATATACTAATTGAAAGTTAAACATAAGGAAAACAATACAAATGCATTCAATTTTCAACGTACTATTAACGCAAAAGCTATTCAACTTTTAACTAAGGCGCTACTTTGACTGTAAAGTGTTTATGTTTTGTCATCCAGTTTTAGAAAGTTTTAGAAAGTATAGAATTATAAAAATTAAAAAACTATAAGATAAGCACCCAATCTGCTTGCGCAATATTCTGGCATGAAATGTCACTTTAGAGTTTTCAGTATGCTTTGTACTTGAAAAATTTGATAGCTGCATTTTTTGACATTTTGTATCTTCGATCTGCGTCAGGCTATTTTAATCAAGACATAACGCTTTTACTGATAGTGAAATTCGATAGGGAAGACAGTTTATTTAAAGTATTGTCAAATTTCTGAATTGTGTTAAATTTTATTCACAAATAAAGTACTTAAAAACGGTGCAGTAGAATAGTTTCTCAATAGACAATCGAAATTTGTAGATACGAAGATAGAAACTGTTTAATTAAAATTTTTCTTCAATACTTTAACCTTAAATTTTGAAAATTCGACGTAATTGTCATAAAACTGATAATCGCTTGGATTTAAATGATTATAAAAGTAGATTTAAATTATCAACTCCTAATAAGAAAACTACAGATTCCAGTGCAGATTACACAGATAACTTCCCCTATATTTGGCAGTGAGCAACTATATTAGAGTTCAGCCACTTCCAATAAACTCCCTCTAATTATTAAACCCTTTGTGCCTAAAGAATTTAAGCTTGTAAGTCAAGAGGAATACAATATCAATTTATTATATATTATTTTTGTAGCACTCTGTATATCATTCCATTTTTTTTTTTTTGAAGATATGATAGAAAAGAAATAAAACGTTTTTTTTTTTTGTTTTTTATTTATTAACTCATTTGTAGTTCAAAGATTCTATTATTGTTGTAGTTGTTGCTTTTATATTGTTGTCATCATCTTTAGTTGTTTTCACATTTTTATAACAAAGTGAAATTTTGTTATTTCCAACTGTTTTTTGATGTTTTTTCCTTTCTTTTTGATTTGGAGTCTCTATGATTCTCATCGATATCTCCTATTAAAAGACTCGTTCAACAAAATTTTCTTGATGACTTTGAGAAAAAAAAATGGAAAATTGACCGAAAAAACATGGAAGAAAAAATTAAAGTTAATTTTAAGATTGTTTCCTTCTTTTTTGTTTGTTGTAATTTTCTGTGTTATACATTTGAGATGCTGATCTCATCATCTTTTCTTTAAAAAAAAAAAACCAAAAAACAAAACAAAGGAAAAGTAATGGAGAAAAATTGGAAAAATAAAAATTCAAAGAAAATAAAAAAAAAATTAAATCATTTATGAAATATATATATACAGTATCTTATAGATTTGATTTAGTTTTGTTGTTTTGTTATTTTTGGTTGTCCAAAATTAATTATAATAATTTGTTTTTTATTTTTTATTTTCCAATTTTTCCATTTTCTCTTTTTCTATTCAATAGAAAAAAAATCAATTGTTTTCACAAGTAATAAGTGTTAAAAAAAATAAAATAAAATTAGTTATACTTTATATATTATTTATTTGTTGTCTTGTATCAGCACCCAGGACCTCAGTACAGCACAAAAAAAGATTTAATGAAAGTTTTATTGTATACAAAAATGAAAACAAACTGATGTTGCAGAAAATTAGCTCTTCTCTAATTTATTAGTTTATTTTTAGACTCTTAAAATATAAAATTTTTTAATTTTAACTTATATATATATATATTTCTTTTGTATATATATATAATATTTCGAAAAGATGCCTGTTTGAATTAGAAATTGAAACCCAATCAAATTAATATTGTGACTAAATATTGTGTATTTATATGGTCAATCAAATATAAATTTATTTATAAAAAAAAATATTAAATAAAATTGGTTATCAATATTATGAATGGAGGAATAGTATATTTTAAAATACAATGTAATTTTAAAAAAATACTTAGTCATTCTTTATTGTTTTAAAAAAAAAGTTAATTAAACATATAATTTGTAATAATTTTTAAAATAATCATTAATTAAATTAATGAATATCTGGTTTTATTAAAACTTAATTGTATATAAGATTTTTAATGTTAGTATAACAGTTTTAATTAAATTTTTTAAAATTTTTAATTATGTATAACTAAGCTACTCAAAGAAAATTAATTGATACATCATATTTTCAAAAAGTTGTAGTACAGTGGTGAATAATTTTCCCGCCCTTAAGTGACACCTGTTAATTTTTATATGTAAAAGAATTATTAAAGTCGTTGTTACTAGCTGCAAGAGTACTACGAATATACAGTTTTGGTACTAAATTTTCTATATCCTACTCAGGCTTTGCTTTCTGATTCTGTTGTTTTTAACCCTAGTCAGATAATTCTATTTCGAATCATATGTATAACTAACACCCAGGCGTTTAATTTAATGGGCTTGCTTCCAACAAGCTTTTATTTAAAAAAAAAATTATTGGAATTTTTTTATTAATTACAATATTATTTATTTGGTTACCAAGGGGATTTTTAAAAAAATATGTCAACTATTGCTTTTTAACTTAATATTACATCACTTGAAAGTGCAATCGAATCCGACACCTTCCATTAGTTAACCAAGTTCATAAATAAAAGCCCACTACACCGCACCCAGGACCCATATTTTATTTATTTAACTTTTCCCTAGCTATATTGACTAAGTTTTCCAATTATTAGTTTCTTCCACATTTCTTTTAACTAAATTTAAAAACTTTATTAGCATTTTTTTGAAGAGCTGAAAAAAATAGCTAAAAAATATGCTAAAATATGCTAAATTTTAACCTTTTACTATTTTAAGATAAAAATCACAAAACACAGAACAAATTTTTATAAAAATATTACTAAGTAAGTACAGATCACTCTGTCTATATTAAATATTTAATATTATTTTAAAATTTCCTATAATATAAAAATTCCATTAAATTTTCAAATAATTTCAGACTACAGTTCATTTTGTATTTTAACTTTTAAACTCATCTTCAAAAAAATTTCCTATTTAAAAAAAAAAAAACATTTTAAAAATTCAGTTTTTTTTCCAGTTCTATGTTCAGAATTAAAATCTGCAATATTGAATTTTCAAATAAATTTGTATAAATTATTCAAAAACTTTATTTTTTTCAGAATATATCGTTGCAATAGGTATTTTTTCATTCCAATTAGACTTTTTTAATATTTTATTAAGTTGTTAAAACTTTTTTTTGTTTTTTTTTTTTATTTTTTTACCTTCCAAAAAAACATAATTTTATATAAATTAAATTTTTTTTTTTTTAATTTCATTTTTAACATTTGAAAAAAAAAAAAAAACAATATGTATAGTAAAGTACCTTTATAAAATTTGTATGAAAGTAAATTTTCAATTCATGGATAATTTAAGTTTTTCCAGGAAAAAACTATCTGAATAATGGAAAAAAATTTTGGAAGAAAAATGGGGGGATTGAAATAAAACAAAATAAAAAAATTTTTTTTTTCAATATATACTTTTATTAAAGTAGTACAAGCCCCCTAAAATGCAGAAAATAAAAAATTGAAGGTAGATCTTGGGAATTGGTTACTGAAGGAGGATCGAACTCAGAACTATTTACACCTTAAATCACTTTGCTAACCATTGAACCATACAATTCTTATAAATTTATGGTCAGATTTGTAATATAAATGTATCACTAACTGAAAGAATGAAAAATAAAGCCATAGACACAGGCAAGTTCATTTAAAAGTATATAACAAAATCAGAAGTAGTTGTATGAAGAAATATTTAAGAAAAAACACCCCACCACTTTAAAGTAATTAATTTCATTTTGAAGCTACCTTCTGTTGGGATGTTATTTTACAACACGTTAAGAAGGTAATGCAAGTTGGAAAATATATTATTTTACTTGATTTTAAAGTTTTTTTTAGTTTTTTTTTTTGGAAAATGTCAGATATTAAGTCACTAAGAAAAATTTTTTTGGGTTTTAAAATAATAAGTTAAAAAATTCGAAAGAAAGGATAAACGAGTCAAATATAGAAGAATTATTGTTATCCATACTACTCTTTGAATTAAAATTTGGTAAGGATGGGTTCACCAATGGCGTAGTAGTTAAGACGCTGACCTTTCAAGTAGAAGGTGTTGGGTTCAAACCCTGGTCAGGACATATCTGATAGAAAAAAACCGGAAAATTGTATAATTATATCGTAATATAAAATAAGATGATATACAAAAAATAAACATAACTTTTGGGCAAGATAATAGATGGCGCACAAAATTAAAATTTGTGTATTTATAATTATATACAATGGCTACAGTTCAGTAATCAACAGTTTATTCAACATAACTGAAAATTAAGCCGAGTCGCCGAGTTTAAATGACTTATTTAATGCCCTATACTCCTTAAAGAAGTTTATCAAGCCGCGGCTAGTAAAACATAGAGCCACGGCTGAAAATAGATTAAGTTGACTCAAAATGTATCAATGTATTTTTACTCAAGTACATTTGTATTAAAGCAAGTACAATTCTACCAAATTTCCCATTCCTATTAACTAGCTATAGAATTAGATTTCATTCTCACTATTTTTACCGTTATACGAGTATATCTTTAAAATATTTTTCTTTGTTTTATCTCAAGTTTTCCATTTTTTTTTTTTATTTTAATATATAACGAGTTTTCAATTTTCATTATTTTTCATTAATTTACTTCTATTCAAAAATTATCTACTTAAAGTTGGTTTCTCTTTCCTTTACAGGTGAATTATTAAAAAAAAAATATCCTTAAAGAATTATTCGAATTCTGTCTTTTAATGTTCATGTTCCGTTTAAACACACACACACACACACATACATACAGATTTGAAAGCTATGTAAAAAAAAAAAAATTGCATCATTAATATCCTTGTAAAAGAAAAAAAAAAACAGCGAATTCAGATTGAGGGGGAAGAAAATATAAAGACTGTTATAATAAAAAAAAAAAAAAATTGTAATAAAAATATAAAATAAAAAAAAATTTAAATGGTTTTGGTAATTTTCTTTTAAATTTTTGTGTTTCTAATTTTTTTTATATCATAGGTATCCTTAAAGTCATATAAATTTTCCTTTTCCTTTTTTTTTTTTTTATTAGATTTAAAATAAATTTCGTTTTTCTTTCGTGTTGTACGCGATAATATATGAGTGTAGGTGTGGTGGGATAACTTCGTGTTTTTTTTTTTTTATTTCTGGATATTTTCCTTTACTTTTAAATTTATTAGTATTACGTTTTTTCATTTCATCCCTTTGATAAAGTCTACCCTCTTTAGGGACTTGTAATTCTGATATATATATATATATATATATATATATATATAATGAAATGTAGATTTATATTTATATGTCCATTATTAGTTTAAAATGTATTATTTTGAACCCTGGATTAAGAACAGTGACTTTCAGAGCGAATTTAATTAACTAATATATCTGTTAGAATTTTAGACAAATTATTTAAAAAAGAAAGTAAAGATATGATTGGCTTCAAAATTTTATTTAAGTACTTGCTATTATATTTAGGTACTTACCTGATGAATTTTTTTTAGGTATTCAAGGAAATTGAACTTATGAATAAGTTTAAGTAAAATATTTTTATTAAAATCCATTTAAGAAACTACTAAACCAGATTTAAGGTTATTTTATAACTTTTACACTTAGCAGGACCTTTTTTTTTCCAATATCCTTTTGAATAAAACAATAAGTCTAATAGAAGAAGTATTTAGTAAATACCCTATTAATACACTCTCAAGTAACATTGCAGGTAAAACAATGCTAAATATAAAAAGGTATTAGGTTTTTGAGTCGTAAAATCCCTCGTGTATTAGGATTATATCACTTTCTAAAAATTATTAAGATGTCCTTTATTATTTTAAAAACTTTCATGTAAAAACTATTAAGGATCTAGCAACTTTCATGTATAAATTATTTAAGACCCAGTAAAATAATAAATTTGACCTGGAGTATCTTAGATCTTGAAATTGGGTCTAAAACACTCTAGATAATCATTTTTTTAGTTCTAGTAAATAAGTTTTTACACAATGTTTTATTTTAAAGGCAAATATTTGATTAATAGATTCACTAATACTTCTAGATTATTAACATATCATTAAAGACATTTTTTTTTAAAAACAGTTGAAAGTTGTATCGCAGAGTAGTTGTGCATAAATTAACTCAGTATTACTATTTAATTTCCATAGTCCACTATAATTTTATCTCTTTTATTCGTATTTTTTAATCTGTGGATTATAAGTGATGCTGCAAAATCCGTGGCAATTTTAAATTCTATATGACACATACATTCACTCTAAGTTCTAAATTATAAAATTCAAAACATAGACAAATAATGCAAAAGGATCAGTCCTGAATTTTTTTTTTCCTTTTTCATTTTTTTATTGTTGTTTTTTTATTTTTTTATTAGCCATTAAATTTTGTTTTTTCTTTGTGTTTTTTTGGGGAATAATGTTCCTTCAATTTGGATATTGAACTTTATTGATTTTTATTTACGGTTTTTAATGGTTGAATGGATCTGTGGATTTTTTATTTTGGTTTTTTTTTTACTAAATTATTTTAGAGGATTTTATTAATGGGATGAGTACAGGTTGTCCAACAATAAGGAGGATGAAGAAATCAAAGTTATAATTGATTTTTCGTATAATTAATTCTAGAAAACAATAACAATTAGGCATAGACATTCTTAATTTTTTAATACATAGGTACTTGGAAGAAATTAAAAATACTTTAAGAGTTATCCGAAAATGACTCCAGCTACCAAATATGATTTCATTTCTTTTGTAACGAATTTAAATTTTTGAGGCTTAGGAGTAAGGTTTTATATTGTCAATTAAAACGGCAAGATTGGAGACTATATTAACATTTGTTAATTGTTCCTAAATACTTTTTAATTTATTAAAATTGTGTCTTACCTGTCTTCTGGAATTCAATGGTTGCGTAAAAAAAGAACGGTTTTTTTGAGGACGGTTAAACTTTTCTTATTAAAAAGGCTCAAGAAATTAATTTGGATAATTGGGTAAAATGTTAATTGAATTTTTGTGAAATGACTTTAGAGGATTAAATAAGATTTCAATTATCTAAAAATTAATTACTTAACAAGAATTTTACGGTATTTTGGATAAAATATTCCGAAAATTCATACAATAGATAAGGTTTGACAGGTAAAAATTTTATATCCAATTGTGATAACGGTATTTGAAATTTTTTTTAATTTTAATTACATTTTTTGTACTTTACTTTAATAACGGTTCAATGGATTAATAGATATAATCCCAAAATCGTTGGTATAACAACTCCGAATTTTTCGGAGTAATTCTTTACAAGCAATTACGTCATATTTTCATAAATAGTGGAATGAGGCTATTTATTAGTTTTTGAACACTCTGTACATGGGTTACATTTTGCTCCAATACTCTACATGCAACAGAATGTACTGAAATTCAATACTCAATACTAAAAGTAATAATAATAATAAAGCAAAATTTGTTTAATATTTAATGATGGCCTTTTTCTAATAATTACTCTATTTATTTTTTATTATTATGTATTTTTTATATTAAAAAAAAAAATAAATAAATAAATAAAAAAAACAACTAATAAAAATCGTATAGACCTTTTTTTTTTAGAGGTGTAATAAAAAATATAAAATAAATTGACGTGTAAAGAATACACAAAATGTTTAAAAATAAATAAAAATATAAAAATATACTAAAATTAATTTTTACCAATAAAATAAATTGTTCTGAAATTAATGATTTATACTAAAAAACACAACAGATGGTCCGCGAGTCTTTTATTCTCTACAAAATAAGATAAATTGTATTATAAAAATTTTTTGTGTGTGTGGCAATTGTAATCAATTTTTTGTGACATTAATTTTGTAAATAAAAGGTATACGATATTTTATATTATAGATAAAATTAGTCATTTTTTTAAAGTAATTGATTACAATTCAGTATATTGATGTATTTGATTAGTAAAATTAATTTGAAAGTTCTTTAGGAATTGGGTAATCAAATCAAGTTGAAAGGGTTTAGATTATTATAACTTTATTATTATTAAATTTAAGTCTACGGTTTGTTGTTTATGACATTTAATAATTAATTAATGATTACTTTATTATGAAGTACTCGTTAGAAAAAACCAGAGGAAGAAAAAACCAAAGTTTTGTGATTTGATTACAATTTACGAGTATTTATTGGCTGAATCCAAGCGGTTATAATTATTAATTCTATATTTGTATAAACTTAGGGAAAAACAACTGTTATACACTTCTTCATAACTGTTTATAATTGTTCTACACTTCTATCCTAAATAATTTAAAAATACATATATGCGACATTAGCCAGTGGTATGTAACTTTTTATTTTTCAATGGCCAAATGTTTCAATTGGTTATTGTTTAGACCTACCTGTCTTCTGTGATGATACTTAAATCTTAATATAAACTTTTTAATAAATTTTAATATTAATTGTTTAAAACTAAATTGATATTATATTAATATTTTTTTAAATTGTATCTAACTTTCCTTCATTTTTTTTATTTCAGGTATGTTTTTTGATATCAAATGCAACTTTTGGGATCTAAAATTTGGTAAAGTACATTAATTGCCATTTATATATTTATTTGTAGTACCATACAATAGTAAATATTGCTTGATAAAATTAATCCTTTGCCTATTTGACATTTGGACTTCTTATTGATATATGTTTACTATACACTATATTTTTTAATTGGTTATGATCCTTTCAGGATTTGAACCCGAGACTTTTCGATTGAAAAGCCGCCACTTTACCACTTAGCTATCGGTCAGATACATATTAATATATATTTTTAAATAAAATGATTTTTTTTAACAAATTTTGAAAGTATTGATTATAAAATTAATTAATTTTAAGATCTTAGAAACTAAGATCTTAGTTAAAGAGATGAGATCCTTCAAAAAATAGAGGATAAATATTTGTTATCCAATATTGGGAATAGTTTAGACCAGTATACAAATCGGAAAATTTTTTCAAAAACTTGTTTTGTAAATGTGTGACTATTAAATACACGGTTTTCGTAGATTGAGTACATTTAAATCCTAACATGGATGGGCTATAGGGTAACTATTAGTAACCGAGTAACTATTAGATACTTGGAAACACAATTTGGATTAATATAAAAATTTTAACTATTACTAAAAATAAGTACTTGTTTTTTTAAATCAATTAATTAATTCAATAAAATACAAAAACTGTTAAACTTTTCGCCCTTCCTTTGTTTTGTTTCTCACGTCATTTTTTTTTTAAATTAAATGTATATATATATATCGTACATGCATAAAAAACAAAAACAATATTTAAACAGTAGTCAACTGTTAAAAATTAATTTTTTTCAATCCATTTGTTAAAACAAATTTCAGTTTTATTTGTGCAAAAAAAAAAAAAAAAACAGCAAAATAAAATGTGTTTTTTTTTTTTTGTTTATATTTTTGACAACGGAGTTGTGTAAACTTTTTTCAAGTCAATGGACTCATCTGATGTTGGACGTTAATGGGTAAAAAAGAAAAGCAAAAGCATTTAGCAAAAAAAAAGGTGAATAAAATGTAACATTCATCGCGCTTCCAAATAAAACTTATGTTGATATGTGCATTTTTTTTTTCAATTTTTTTTTATTACCGTTTACTTTTTAATTTTTTTTTTTGTTTTTTTTTTTGTAAATTTACTTTTATTTTGTTTAATTTCTTCAAGTTTATTTTTTGTGACAATATCCACAATGGCTTCTGAACTCTACTTTTGCTGAATTTATGCAAAAACAGGAGCTCCAAAAAATGAGAATACAAAAACACAAAATAAATTTAAATATAAAACATTTTTGAATTGATGAACCTTTTGTAATAAAGATAAAAGTGAAATAAGAATAGCATAGAATAGAAGAAAATGAAAAAAATATAATTATCCTTGATTATAATAAGATATTTGAGCTTTTTTAGTATATTTGAGATTATTTTTAAAGTTTCGATTATACAAACAGTTTTGAATACTTTTTAATATTCTTTAGGGTCGATCCATTTTCCAACTTCTGAAACGAAAGAAGTTGGTCGCCCTAATAGAAAAAGTACTTTAAAAGAATTTGTAGGTTCTATGTTTTGCTAGAATTTAGAGTTACTTGATGACCCTATATCTTTCAGCAGTTTTGGTATTACTTTACTTAATTTAAGCATGTACTTTGCTGGAATCCAAAATTAAAATCTCCTTAATCTCATTTAAATCTCCTTAAACTTGCTCAGTTCAATTTTCGAATGTGTTAACGTTGTTAAATGTTGCATATCTTTTTAATTAGAAATTTAAAGAAAAATTTTGAATTTCATAATACCTAACAAAATTCAGTTATTATAATTAATACAAACTCCATTTTAGGTACCGTTAAAAAATTTTAAACACTCTCAGTCCCATGGAAATAAATATTTAAACTCAATGTCGATTGTCGGCAAATATTGTCTCAACATGACAGTTCATACCTACCGGTCAGTCTACACTTACAAGTCACTATACAAAAATATTTATTTAAGACTAAACTACATGTGAGGTCATAAGGATGTCATATAATATAGTCCATATTTTTATTTTAATAAATCCATTCAACAAATTTAATATAAAACATAATTTGGTTTTTTTTTTAGTTTAAAATATTTTTAAACATGGAACCAAGGTACAAATAAAAAAAAAACAAAATAAAAAGCTTTGAAACAAAATGTAGTACCAATTGTCAGTTTTTTTATGTTCAGTTACTGACTGATTTTGACAATTCATAAAAATGGAATTATTTTTTTTATCGTATTTTTTTTTGTTGTTTTATTTTTATGCTTTATATTATTTCACCCCAGGAGGTCACTGAAATCTCTTGTGTCTTATATATTTTGTAATATTTTTTTTTTATTATCTTCTGTTTCATTTCATTTCATTCCATTTAATTAAGTCATTTCACGTTTATATAAAATTCAAAAACATTTTTTAATGAATTTAATGGAATGTGAAACACAAAAAAAAAACAAAGAATTTGTACGGTCAAATGACTCTTGGGTCAATATTATGATCATAAGTTTAAAATATTGATGCAATTCAAAGAAAGTATATAGTAAAAGAAAGAAAGAAGATATAAAAAATATTGAAGTAGAAACAAAACATGAGAAGATTTGAAGAGTCAATTTCTCAATGGTTTTTCGACTGTCTGTAAATCTTGTTTGCCTTCTTGCTTAAGTTTTACTGCGCCTTAGGGTTAATATAAAGAAATTTCTATGTAATTTACGTATATTAAAAGGTGTGCCTTAAAAACTTAATATTATAAGTGAAGACTTTTTTGTAGCTCGCTATTCGACTTAAGATATATAGTCCTTCAACGCTGAGCTTTAAAACTAACAGGATTCTAAAACTTTCAATGCAAGTGAATTTGAAGCGCTGCAACTAATTTTGACTACAACATTACTACTTAAATTTAATTTTTAAATATTTATTATAAATTATTAACCTTATGAATGAGTATATGAATAGTTTTTGCAATGGCTATTCCATGGTAAAAGGCATTTGCTCAATAACTTTTAATTCATTGTATTACTTATATTTGACTTAAAAGCTTTTAGGAACTTCAGTAACTTGAGATTAATTAATATTTAAATAAACAGATTTAAAACAATTTTTCTCATCAGCCCTAAAGGGTTAAATTCAAAATTTTATTTTAAATAAATCAATGAAATATTATACTCCTAATGATTTAATATATATGTATATATGTATATATCAAATTATGTTCAGTTAAAATAACTTATTTGTCGGATTGAATTTATGTATCCATGGTTACGACTCTTATAACAGTTATATAAATTTGTAAGCTTGTTATGTAACTTTTAAGTATAGAGCAACCAATTGGGGCAAATAATGCTTTCTTTTAAATCAAAGAAGTTTCTGTAAAACAACTCCTTTGATTGTGATATTTTCATTTAAATCCTATACTTTCTTTTCTTAATTATCTAAGAATAGACTGCAAGTTTGTAGAGTACTCTTGAAGTTTGTAGTCTAGTCAACAAATTCCATCATCGGTCTGCTGTTCTTTAGAAGTACTACTACTGCACTACATTTAATCTTTCATTTAGTTAAGCACTATCAAAATCAATTATTTCGAATTATATAAGCTTAGAAATGCTTTAGAAGCCGCCAGGTTTTCAAAACTCTTATGTCACGTTTAAGAGTTATATTAGACGAACTAATATAAGATTTAATTTTAAAAATTTAAATTTAATAATGCCGGAAATTTTTTTTTTAATGTCAAAATTTGTTCCTATAATCCATATTAATGATAATACGAAAATTTTAATAAAAATTAAAAGATTTATACAAATTCTCTTTAATATTTCGAAAAGATTAATTTAAAAATTATTCTGAAAATTTTAAAATCTATTTATATTTCAAATGCTGTAAATTGTTTTTTTTTTTTAATTTTAAAAAAAACTTTTTATTTAATTAAAATTCAAATATATGTAATTAAAATAATATAAGAAGCTTTAATATAAACATTTTTATATACTCATTGCATTTAATTGATAATATTTGAATTTTACATAAGAGCAAATAAAAATGAAATTAATTAATTAAATTGCTTTTAATTTGATTAAAATTTATATGGAAAGAAGGAAACATTTGTTATATGAATTATTATTTTCCAACAATATTTATAAGTTTTTCATATAATATTTACTGAGATGTATATACAGACATATATATTATGTTTACTTTTTTTCTGACTAAAATTTATTGTTTTTTGTTTTTGAGCCGGAAAATAATAATATTTGTACATATGTATATTTTATGTAGGATGTAATGCATGTTTTGTTTTTTTTATTTATTTATTCGTTGAAATAACATTATTTTCAATTAATCTGATTCTCATTTTTAATACTGTATTAAATTTATACTCAAATTTTATAATAAGATAAAACAAATCACTTGTAAATTACAAATTACAAAAAAAAAAAAATGCAAAAATTCAAATGCCGATGCATCAGCAGTTTAATATAATTTTTTTTTTTTTTTTGAATTTCATATGAATGAATTTCATATATAATTATTCTTAAATCTAGTGCAATTCAATTTATATGTGTGTATATATAGTACACATACTATATAATTTGTATACATTATATATTATATGCGATGTGCATTATATGCTTCAACAGGTGTACAAAAATGAACAAATTACAATAAAAAAGTTTTGTAATTAAATGAAATATTTACTTATCAACAGATCATCAATTACGAAATTACATTTGAATAATAAAATAACGGTATATCCTACATTATTAAAATAATAATATAACGGTATTTCCTACTATAAGATTAAAAAAATTTGGAAATTGGAAAAAATTTTTGAGTAATTTAAAAACATTAGGTTCCTTTATTTTTGAGGGCCAAATTCTGGGACTTCTTTTGAATATTTTAAGCCCTTCAAATACACCTAACCCCAATACTTGCGGAACATATGTGTCAAGTAAAAAGAGTAGTAGGTGTAATTAATTTTAAATTTATTTCTTCTAAAGCTTCTGTTCTGAATTCTGGTACTCTACTATACTGTAATCTAATATAAGGACAGTATGTCGTTTTTATTGTCTTAGATCTTAAAGTTGCCAGATCATCAACACTCTTACAACTAATATTGTGTTAAATTTTTTTTTTTTTTTTTTACACGCTAACTAAACCCTAGTAATGGATTCCTGTAGACATAATATGTAGGTTTAGTTGGAAAGAGAAGGAAAGTAGGTTGGAAAGAATTAGGAAGTAGGTTGGAAATGAATCTAAAATGATTCGTTTTGAATTTATGCAAGTTGTAGTATGGGACATTATTAGAAGAGGTGAACACATTAGATGGAAGCATGTTCCACATCTTAGCAGTTCTCACGACAATTGAGTTTCCATAACCAGTTTTAAACCATCTTGGAATTTCCACGGTGTAGAAATGATCACTTGCTGCTCCTCTGGTGTTACGTTGGAATTGTTTAGGAGGAGGCATAATTGATTTTAGTTCAATAGACCAAGAGTCATTATCTACAAGGTATTGAAATATCTTTCTTTTTTTAATTGCTAACTATTCATCTGCTAAGCTAACAATCTGGGCCCTATTGCACGAATATTAATCACTAACGAAAAATCATTTTTTTTTATAAGTGAGTGGTTTTTCCTAATCGAACTTCATATATGTTTGTTGTCAAAAAAGGTGCTGATGCAACAAAAATTTTGATAATTTGATTATTTGATTAGTTATAAGTGGTTGGTGCAATATTGCTCTAGTCTATAAAATGCATTTATATTTAATTTAAGATTCTCTATATCTGTTTTATATTATTGTTTCAATTGAGAAAAATCCTTTTGTCTTGCGGTTGTAGATCTATATAAAGAACAACCTTCTATAACCTGATCTGTAAATCAAATGTAGACTAAATCAAATATTAAACATTTTACAGTTCACTTAATTACTAATTCGTTCTAGTGCAACTAGATTTATAATTCAAATCCAATAACGGTAAAACAATTATATAATACCGTTTCAAAATACAACAAATTTAAAACTTTTACGAATTGACATGAATAATGTTTTCAAAAAATCAGAGTGAAAAAAACTAATTTTTCACGATCTAATATTATTTTTTTCTTTGTTGTTTTTATTTTTATTTTTTTTTTTTGCATTTTCACACTAAAAATTTTCATTTATCATTTTCTATCACTTCTGTATGTGTATCTTTTGTTTGACTTATTAACGTTTTTCATTACATATATACATACATATATACATATTATGTACTACTTATACTTTATTTCTGCAATAATAAATTTAAAAAACAAAAATACTTTTCATTAAATTGAAAAAGTTTCTGTCTTTTTTATTGTTTTTTTTTGTATTTCTTCAAACGCACAATTCATTTTCTTATTTTGTTTTTTGTTTGGTTGTTGTTTTTTAATTTTTTTCCTATTTTTCCTATTTACAATTTTACATTTTGCGAGATTTTCACTTAAATAAAAAACAAAAAAACAACAAACAAATATTCATTCTATATATCAAGATTTCAAAAAAGTTTTATCTCATATTACAAAAAAAAACTGAGCTGCTGCTTCAAAAAATTACTGAACCATATATGCATATAATATATATATACATACATATATATATAAACAATAGCGGCAATACTGTACTTATTATACACTATCTAATACAAAAAATAAAGCAAAAAATCAAAAAAATCAAAATAAAAATGTAAAATAAATAAATAATACATATAACGGTAAATAACGGTAATTTGTAACAGCTGATGATAGAAAGAAAAGAAGTGAAAACTGAAAACATTGATTTCGCATCGTTTTGTTTGTTTGTTTGTTTCTTTGAAACATTTTTAGTTTTCCACTTCAGATGTTTATTTTGTGTACCCATTTGTTATTTTATTCTCTTCTATATACATATATATATATATATATATATATATATATATATTTATTTACCACTTGGGTGTATACATATATATATATATGTTTTATTCTTCACTTGGGTGTATGGCTTCTTTTTGTATTTATTTTATATTGCACTCTTAATTCATATCTAAAGTTTTTATAGAATGTATGTATATATAATTGTGCATTTATATATTGTTGTTGTTGTTGCTGATGTTTTTATTGTGACTTTTGTTTTGTTGTTGATTTTTTCGATTTATATAATTCTTAATGTTGCTGGTGTTGTTGTTGCTGTTGTTGCTGATGTACCACCCAAATACACAAAAGATTTTAATTTAATGGAATCTAGCAAAATAAAAAAAAAAAAAATAAAATTGAATCACTTTGTTTTTTTATTTTAAATTATAAGTAGTAGAGTTAAAGTATAATAAGAGAGTGGATATAAAATCAGAAGATAAAATTACTTTACAAAAAATAAAAAATAAAAATGAAAAACAAACGAAAAATAATGAAAATTTAATTTAATTTTAAAATTATAAATGAAAAAAAAAAGTTGTAAATAAAAGTTGAAAATTGTATAATTTCTATGAAAAATTGAAAAAAATTTCTTATGAATTTTTCACCGACAATTTTCTAGGAAAAAATCATTTTTAATCACAGTAAATTTATTTTAAGTTTCTTAATCAAATTTAATACTTTATACCTTACTTTAATGGCATCGTCTTATTCAATTTAATCTTCAAGATAGTTAACTGAACTGTATAAAAAGTTTTGAGACACTTATCGTATTTTTACTGATACTTATAGTGGAGATCAATATCCACATCTCTTAAAGGGATTTTATTTATTAGATAAAATATGCCTTTTGTAAAGGAGTTAGAAACATAGATCCCATTATCTTTTTAATTTAATTCCTTTGTAAATCATAACTTTATTATTGGTATCAAACTGAATTTCATGGTCGGAATCTATATCATGGCTTTTCTTAAATAATTACGTGGTATTCTTTGAGCAATTATTAATAAATATTTTAAACTTTATTATTTTCATGTACAAAATTTCTTAGAACGATATCTCTAGTTCATTCAAGCTCATAAACTAATTAAAATCATGAATAACCTTTTTCTAACCTATGAACTAAAGTCTTAATTATTTATTAGCATTTGAACCACTTCAATCATCGTTTTATCATTGATATAAAATCTTATGATTTCCATTATGAATAATTATGTGTTATGAAACTGAATAAAATGGTTGGAATCTGTCTCAGTGTTATTGTTAATCAATAACGCGATACTATTTCAGTTAATATTATTTATTATTTAAAATTTTTACTAATAATTATATTCATGCACAGACATTTTTAGAACTATTAAAATAATTTCTAATCATTTCAAGCTTATAAATTAATTAAAATCATGCATAACCTTAATCTAATCTATGTTTAGGAAACTAAAGTTTTTGTTTAATAGAATTTGAAGACAAAAGCTATTAGTCGAAAAAGTTCTTCTGTTATTTCAAATTTTCGATACCTTTATTTACCACACAAACTAGAAATTCTCCTTCCAATATACGTTATTTAAGGAGGAAGAAGTTAATATATCAGTATTATAAACGTTTGTTGAAAATTATGAAAAAATATTTGGGTATTATTATATGTATCAAATTTTATCATAATTTCATTTTTCCCAAGAACAGAGCAAAGTTACAAAAACAAAAGTAATTACATAGAATATATATATATATATAAAATGTACATATTATTACATTCATTCTACATTAGATACATATGGGTATAAATAAAAACCCCAAAAATGAATCTACAAGTTAAAAAAATATGAAAATTGGGTAAAATGGTAAAAATGGTAAGTAACTTAATGTACAATTAGTTTCATTAATTAAATATAAAAAAAAAGAAAAACTAAAGTGGAATATTCTCAAAAAAAAAAAATTCAATGATTGTTGATTAACTGAAAATGATAAAGATGATGTTTGGAATATTATTCTGTTGTTGATGTAAAAATGTTGAATTAATTGAAATAAAATGAAGAGAAAAATTGTTCATTATATATTTCTTTGTAATATGTTTGTATATATATATATATATATTTACCTACATATATTAAACATGTAATTAATTTAATTCAATATGGTAGTATTTGTATATATATATATATAAGTATTAAAATAAAATATAATAAATATCCCATTGTTATAAGATAAGTTGATATAACCATAAGTTTATTATTAAATATAATCTAAAGAAATTGACTTCTATTGTTTCTATTAAATGTTTTCATTATTGTGTTTTCTTATTGTTTTTTGGTTTTTAGTTTTTTTTTTAATTTTTAAAGATTTCGATTACAAGAAATTCACTTAAAGGTTAAATAAATATAGGATAGATTCAATATATATTAGCCATATGCCAAATGAAGGAAGTGTATTATATTGGATTTTAACTGAATTTTTAAAGATTATTGTAAATGTAACCATGGCAACAAAGATAATTTAAAAATTCCTTTTAGGTTTTATAAAAAATTCAGAAATATAAACTAATTGTGACGGAAATAGTTAAAGTTTAAATTAAGATTATATTGTAGGATTCATATATGGGATTTTTTACTATTTATTAGTTAAAACTAAGTTTTAATTAAAAATTTTATGAAATGACGCCTTATTAAATACTTGGAGCTCCCTCGATTAAACTCCAACTCGATACAAGGTTATTTTAATAAATTTAAGACCTTCTTTATCACCTCTCTTGATTTAATCTCCCTATTCCGAATCACAATTTTTCCTTTGATGACGGAATGAATGTTAAGGAAGTACCGTTAGATTCCTCAACTGCCAAACTGTTAATACCTCTTGCACACATAGAGATGTTTTTTGATATAAAGCTATACAGCTAAAGCTTTAAGTAAACTTACAAATCTCATACTCTAATATATACCCTTTGATAATAAAAGAAAAATTCCATTTTCTGAAGCATATTGAAACCCCGTCCCGTCATTATAAAAATTCTTTAAAAAAAAATTCAATTGGTTCTGATATCAAAATTAATTGGTCTTAAGAGATACTAAAGAAAGGCATTAAGGGTATATAATATGTGGTTATTTAATATAAAAATGAAATAAAAATAAAAAATAATATAGTTTTCAGTGGGAGACCTTTAATGTTTTTTTTTTTTTTTATTTTAATCAAAGAGTAAAGCAAGTTTTTTTTTTTTTTTTATAATGAGTAAAAAATTCTGAATTGTTCTTTAAGATACTTGAATTTTGAATGATACTTTAGATAATAGAAAAATCTTTATTTTATCTTAAATATATGTATATATTTAAGAAATTATCGATTTTTTTTAATGTGTATGTATATATAAAGACATACATATATATATACATACATATCGAAATACTATGCGTATATATTAAAGATAGTTTGCAATAACTTTTAATGACTTGAAAGAACTTTAAGAGTTTTCTTATATATATATATAATTTTTGTGAAAATTTTTTAAGTTCCAAAGTCAAATACATATCATAAAAATAGATTATGTTTAATTATTATCACTGTGGCCTTGTTGATTAAGAACACTTTTATATATATATGTATAATAATGAAAGTGATAACAAAATTTATAATTGGAATAAAGAATTATAATTGTTACATAAAGCTCATGTTTAAAAGTTTTATATTAAAAATTTTACTCTTAAAATTTATATTTTAAAGAATTTTAATATTTTTAATTAAATTTGTGAATCTTTATGATTTTCACTATATTTTTAGAACTTTCGGTTAATAATTTAAAAAAAGGGACTTTTAATTTATCATGCCGTAGCTGAGCTTCATTAGCCTTCCATATTCTAATAATAAATTAAACTAAATAGTATCGGGATTCATATTCAGCGATAATCAAAATAATTAAAATAAGTTCTATAAGCACAAAATCGAAATTCAAATCAGTTTAGCCGAATTTCTACTTCTTTTAACACATTTCAAAATTTGATTGCCATATTAATGATCCCAGTGCTAACTCTACACTCACTCCACTTAACCATCGGCGCACAGTCCAGTCAATTAGCCTGTTTATTGGATACCTAGTGAGGATGAACCCCTGTTTAAAAGAAATACAACAATTAATGACTCCACTCAAAGTTTTTCAATGTGAAGCAAGGGACGCAATGGACGCCCATCCATACTGTGTAGAATTGTTAAGTTGGCGAAACACGGCTTATGGAAATTCGTTTGTTTTGCGCATGTCGAAATTATGGAAGCATATTCTGTCTAATGTGTTCCCTAAAGTTTGTAATTCGTATGTGTTTGACTTACTTAAATTTATGAAGAATATTAGCATCTTTTCCGTAATATCACTCCAAATTTTTCCCATTTTTCATAATCCAAAATTCCCAAATTTATATGTAGGATAATAATCCCAAAATCCTTTTGCATTCCCATACCTGTAACCAAACTGTACATTTGTATCACAGGTTACTTCCTTAATTTTGGTTAAAAAAGGTGTGGTTTTGGTGTATTAAAGTCGCACACAAAGAAACATCGCACATTTAGAGTGGGTGGCTTTTTCGAGCGTTCCATTCTCTTGTAAAACAAAAATTTCTAGACTTAAAAAACATAAGACTATTTAAATTACGTGTAGCTACTTTGGAAGTAAGTTCAAAACTGATCACATTGGTAAAATTAAGATAGACAAATCCCATCATTAAAATTTTACGATAAAGTTGGGAGTTTTCTTTGTAAATAAGTGAATTAGAAAGTGAATTACAATCAGTAAAACACAGTTCCTTGGTGGTTCGTATTGTAAAAAGTATCTTCATATTATTAAAGACTAGAATTTTTTTTAATACCCTCTGAGAATGTTTCCCAATGTATTTATATAATGTAGTATTTAAGAAAATTTTAATTTGTTTTATTAAATTGAAAAAAAAAACAATTAGAAAAAATGTATTATAAATAAATTTAATGAAGAACCATCATAATAATAAAAATAATTCATCAAGATAAAACAAACAATTTTGGTAATTTTTTAAAACAATTTTTAAATATTTAAATAAAAAACTGAAATTACTCATAAAACAAGCGATTATTGTTTGAAAAACATTGAAATCCAAAATAAACATTTAAAAATTATTTTATTATAATTGAAAAAAAAATATTTTAGAATAAACGTTTTAATTTTTTTTTAAGTTGTTTAAATATTTGGATATTCTTTCGGAGACGACAAAAATCCATATTTGTGGCTTTTTATGGATTCTTTTTATGAAATTATACATTTTTAATAACATGTGCTATCTTATGATACACTGAAGGTCTTAGAACAAAGTGGCGTCACGTGATCACTTTATTCCTTCTCAGACATATAATTTTTTTTATAAAGTTTCGGAATTCCCCAAAATATCTAGATCTGTAATAAATAATTATACACCTATCAGTTTTTTAACAATTCATATATTTTTGATAGAAAATTGGAATTTAGAATGCAGACCTCTAAAATTAGTACCTACAAGTTAATATAATCAACTGAAATCGTATTAGAATATTAATTATCTTACACGTCCATTACTTTTATCCGCTTGAAGAACATTTTTAAAAAAAATTATAGAACTATAATTAAAGTATGATATTTAATTTGATTAGAGTTATCACAGCCTAGAAGATCGCTGGTTCAGCTCAATCTAGATCTGTGCTATACCATATAATATTGTACATTTATCACTTTAATTATTTTTCATAAACATTTTAGCTGAGAGATTTGAAATAAGTTTAATTATTAATATTGGCCTTCTTGTAATAGCAAAATATCCTTCAAAAATGCAATCGAATCCTTGAAACTCAATGAAATCCATTAAATTTTTAAAAAACCTCAAAAATTATCCTAAAACTTAGTATTTCACAAAATACTTTATAAGAATTTTAAATTATTCAGAATTTTAACTACGAGCACTATACCACTCCCCCCTGTTTAACATCATCAATAAATTTATAAAATACAAAATATATCTATGATTTGTCCTACACCCAGCCTTTTACCCCACTTAAAAATAATAAGTTAAACGAATTTCTAAAAAATCATTACCCAAAAAATTTCTAGACAAAATAAATAAAGGGCAAAATATCTACAGAAATTGGTTTTCCTCATTTACATTCCATGAATATCTATAGATATTCCCTTCCTTATTCCACAGATACATATATATAAATCATCATTGTTTATTGTATGTCTAAGATATTTAACACATAAATAGAGTATGCAAAAAAAAAAAAAAAAATTAAATATTTGGTAATAAATACTTTCATTTAGTTTTTAGATAATTTTTGAAGTAAGTGACATGATGACATCACAAGCCTAACCACAAATCAACCCACAAAACAAAAATTTTTCAATTTTCTCTTCTATTCTTTGCCTTTATTTATTGTCTCATTTTTTTTTTTTTTGTTTAATTAATGACATCACGTTGGACATGACGTTAGAATTTTTATTTTTTTTTTTTTTGCTTATTAAAATCGCTGTAAAATATCAGTATATACTTTGCATATGTTTCTATATTGGTGGGTATATAATATGACAAGGAATAAATATGCTACTTATAGCTAAAATAATAATATCTTAAGTATAATATAGAACAAACTGTATATATTTTAATCTATCATCTATTCCAATTTAATTTTTTTCAAATAATTTTTCAAAACGTTATTAAAAATGAGGAAATAAAATACTTTACACGAATTCAACATACTCGGGGTTAGGTGTACATAGGAGCGCATATCAGAGGCTCTAAATAGGCATTGCCCATATGCACATATTCATATATTAGGAATAGAGTTCATAGTTATCTTAATTCGAAACTTTCATCTCATTTTACTTTCATTTTATACTATAAATATATACTGGGTTAATATGGAATATTTTAGGGAGGATATCATCATTTTATATATATGATACCTATTTAATATATTAGATATAAAAGATCGTATATGCATATTGTATTTTTTTTTTGTATGAGCATATTTTATCTGACATCATCAATGTCCTCAATTTTGAATAGATACTTTTATGGCTAACTGGGAAATTTTATATGATCTCATTATTGAAGTATCTAGTAGATATATTTAATTTAGTTGTACTAAATGGGGACAATAATAATTTATTGAATATATTTTAACATAATTCACCATATGGTATTAAAAATGTTTGGAAAATTATTGACAGTTGAGTTTTATAGACAATTAAACATAAAAATGGTTTTTTTATAAATTATTTAATGAATATTAATATATTTGTTTTTTTAGTTTAACTGTTTCATAGCCATTGTCCATATTATAATATTTATAATTCCGGCCGGGAGTTTAATATTTTCAGTTAAAATGTTTAATAGCCATAGCCCATATGTTGTTAGGCCCGGAATTTATGTTTTTTAAATTAACTGTTTAATAGCCATATCTCATATATTGATAGGCCCGGAATATAATTTTTTTTCGGTCAAAATGTTTGATAGCCATAGCCCAAATATTGTTAGGCCCAGAATATACTTTTTTTAAATTAACCGTTTAATAGCCATATCTCATATATTAACAGGCCCGGATTATTTGTAGAACATGATAAAAGTGGGGCGTTTTTTGACAATAAATATCAAATTTTTAGGTACAATAATGGAAGGGTTTAGGTCAATTACTTTTTTTGGAAATGAATTTAAAAAATTATAATGCATTGTTCTATAATTTATTGTGGTCCAAAACTTTTTATAATAATATTAATTGCAAAACTGCAGTATAACAGGCCAGGAAATGTTTTTAAAAAAATTTATGGCCGGGACTTGTTTTTAAAAAATTTTCCCGAGAACAGCATTTCAAGCATTTTAAACATCTTAAGTGCTCATTTAAAGGCATTTATTTATCTTTGTCATAGAATTAAAACATGAAACCAAATTCGTGAAAAAATATCCTAAAGAGGGCACAAATCAAATTTTACCACTGCCTAAATTTAATCTAATTTAATATTAAAAGATTTATTTATTTTTATTAGATATTTCATTAATGATTCATACAAAACCTATGACATAATTATTACAAATTTATTTAATTTCTCAAATATTCATAAAAAAGTATCTTCATTCTTCAGATACGATTTCTCCGCTTGATCCATTTAAAAAAAATTTTAACAAATCACACAAAATATACTTATACTTATAATGTAATAAATAAAAGTGTAATGAAATTATTTTATGGTGAAAATACTTAACAATTACTCTTTCTGAGATCATATGTTGTGTAAATTTTCTATAATATATAGTAACTCTAGCTAATATTAATGTATGTCCTGCGGTTAAAAATTTAATTGAAACGAACAATAAATGTCAAGTTAATTCATAATATATAATATGGAATCTCTATGCTCTGTTTGTTTATTTATTATACCCGTATGACTATATAGTCCAAGGGTATAATAAATTTGCCATTACGTTTGTGACGCAGAGAAGGAGGGGGGGTAGATATAGACTCAAGTGTATGGATCGGATCAGAATCGAAAAATAAATCGATTTAGCTATGTATGTCCGTCCGTCTGTCCGTCCGTCCGTCTGTCCGTCTGTCCGTCCGTCCGTCATCACGATAACTCAAAAAGTAAAGGAGCTAGGATTATGAAATTTTCACAAATTCGTTTTTATGCAAAAAACGGAATCCAGTTTGAAATTCAGCCATTTTGGTCCACGGGTTCGAGTACCTGCCATACAACTTCTAATTTTATATGAGCATTACTCTATACCTATGGAAGCTGCGTGTCTGAAATTTTGCCAAAAGTAGTTTAGTATAATGGCCAAAGTTACTGCAAAATTTGGTTGGTCTACTGCAGAGGGTTCGAGTAGCTGCTATACAACTCCTTCTTTTATATGAGCTTTACACTACACCTGATGAAGCTGGGCGTCTGAAATTTTGCAAAAAATAGTTTAGTGTAATGGCCAAAGTTATTGCAAAATTTAGTTGGTCTACTGCAAAGGGTTCGAGTAGCTGCCATACAACTCCTTCTTTTATATGAGCATTACTCTACACCTAATAAAGCTGAATGTTTGAAATTTTGTCAAAAATAATTAACCGGATGGTATAATGTATATGTTACGGTCATACGGATATCCCAGAGTTGACACAGTCTACTCTACTACACTCTTCCTCGTTTTTTTTTTATTTTACTCTTTTTCTTTCAAATTTTTATTTGAAATTTTGTTGTATAGCACATCAACAGACTGGAATCGGATATTAAATCAATATTAGATACAATATATATATTACTATATATATATAAAACAGAATTACATATATTACGATATTGAAAGAAAACATATTATAAATAAAGAGGTTCATTGTATTACCCATTATTTTGTTTTTTTCAATTTTATTAAAAAATTTTTTTTTATTTTTATTTTTCTTTTAATTTAAACTCATTATTTTGTTCCCCCCTCTTTCACTCTCCATTTTTGTCCTATTTATCTGATGAAACTAAAGTAATTAAACTGTTTTGTACTTTGTTGTATTGTGTTGTGTATCATTTACCCATTCTGCAATTTCACTTAATATCCGCGCACGATTCAAATATTAGAAAAAACCCTCCAAATTGAATCAATGAACAAAATGAATGAATGAAAATTTTATGCTGCTTTTTTTTTTTTTTTTGTATCTTATAGATAGTTTTTATTTTCAGTTTCAATTATTTTATATCTAATAGATATAGATTTTTTTTTTCATTTACTTGTCTAATTTATGTTGACTGGTTTTTTTGGTCGTTTTTATATAAAAAAAAAAAATAAGAAAAAAATAATAAAATAAATTTAATATCAAGTGAACATTAATTTTAATGAGTAAAGAAGAGTATAGGAAATAACAAAGAAAATGTTAGATACTTAGATATTTTAACCCTTGCTACTCTATTGTTTTGAACAGAGTTTTTCAAAGAAAGGCCTGTCAATTTGAATTTGTATTAAAATTAACATTTTGTTAAAATACAAAGAGTTTTTATGTGCAGGGTGTTTCGCGAATTATATATGTCATAGGACTACGGATTATTTTGGGGCTTCAAAGCAAACAAATAATTCTTATTGAAGGGGGGAGTTGTTCTCATCCGTTTAAGAGATATTTGACCTACTAAAATTTCAGTGTTTGGTTTATCTTTTCTAAAACTTTGTCAAGGTGATTTCTAGGTCTCTTAGAACAAGATTTATCGGAGCTTGATCGGAGCTCAAAATTATTAACTTTTTCCAAGGAAAATATCATTTAAAGCTATTTTATTCAAAAAATAACGGTATTAACATAACGGTTTTTACACTCCATTTGATCGATTAGTCTCCTTTTATTCACTTACATTGTGAGAATAATGCAATTTATGAAGCCCATAAATTGCTAAATTTATCTCCAAAACGGATTAGAACCGGCCCTAAATCTAAAATAATATAATAATATTTTTTGGCTTTGAATCCCAAAATAACCGTTAGTTCTATGGCATACTATTTGCGAAACACACTGTATATAAAATCATATATGTAATTAATTGGCTTAAAAATTAAAGAGAAAATATAAAACGGTGGGGGAAAAACCTAAGTGTATACTAAAAATTTGTGTAAAAAAAAATAATAAGGGGAAAAACCAAAAATATGTTTTTTTTTTTAATTCTTTGTTTTTTTTATTAATTTTCCTAATAATTTTATTTTTTTTTTTTATTTAATGTGCGTTAAAACCGCTTTTGTTTTAAAAAAACAGTTTTTCATACGAATTAAAAAATTTCATTTTCCTGCATTCATTTTTAAAATTTAATTGTATACTCTTTTGTTAATTTATTATTCACTTTTAAGTTTTTCTTTTTAAACACAAGGGCAGGAAAATATCTTTTTTCTCTTTCATTCATTAAAAATCGCGTTTAACAATAATTAAATATGTTTTGGTGGTTTTATTTTTTTTTTTATAATTTAACATTTAAAAACGTTTAAATTTGAGTAAAAATTCGATAACAGGTGGCTGCATTGTCTGTTGAACAAAAGAAAAAAAAATTTAAAAACATTTTAAGATAAAAAAACAAAATTAAAGAAATTAGGTCAAAGTATTAATTTAAAATTAAATTAATTGATGGGAAAAACTTAATAGAGGAAGTTATAAGTTAGTTTTCAAATAAACTTTATCTTACGTTTAATAAAAGGTTTAAAACTTAGGCTTAAGCTCAATTCGGAATTAAAATCCTATAAAAGAGAAATTTAAAACTTAGGCTATTTCAATTTTGAATTAAGATCCTATAAAATTTTTTTGAATTTTGATGTAGAAATATAACTTATTCAATTTATCTAATTTACTGTGTTTCATTGTTTTAATAGATACATTTTTTAAATCTATCTTTTGGGTTTTATTTGTGCTAAATTAAATTAATTTATAGGATGGAATTTTTTAATTTCTTTTACACATTCTTTTATGGCACATTTATTAAATTTTATATAATTATAAAAATATACTAAATTTGGTACACATTTATTTGTATTGGACAATGTCTGTTATCTAATCCAAGTAGCATTTTTTTTAATTTCCAATGTACCCTAAGCGACTGAATGGTATAGTGGTTGAGTACCGACCTTTCATGCGAAAGGCCCGGGTTCAAATCCTAGTGAAAGTGAAAAAAAAAAAACTGGTTTTTATCTGGTTTTTCGACGCGACTTAGCTATCGCCATTAGGTTTAAATGAATGGCTTAATCAATAATTAATAATTATATATCTTTAATAAAAAATACATTAACACAACAATATAAACAAATGCAAAATATGAACAAATAATTTAATTGAATAATATATCTCACAGATAAAGAATATCATATAATTCAAATACAAAGTAAAAATATATATAAAAAAAAATTATAAAAATATAAAAAAAATTTACTTAAAAACCAAGTGTATAAGGGTATATAAAGCTCTAAATCGACTTATTTTACAAACATTTATTTTAAATCCGCAAAATTATTATTCAAAGGAGTAATCTGTATAATCTGAAACTAGGCTTTAAACAAACCCTAGTATGAACAGAATCAAGTGTGGTCAAATTGAAAAATATTTGAGTTAAGTCTGAATTGAATTCGGCATGTAAACCTGTTAATTTAAAAGACATTGTTTTCCTTTAAAAATAATATATTACATAATATTTAAAAATTAGAATTATTAAATATCTTAAAAATTATTAGGCTTACACAATATAAAGACACCTAAATTCGTGCAAACTAATTAAAATTAATTTAATTCTATTAAATACTTTTCATATTTCTAGTAAACTCAAAAGTTTTGAAGACATAATATGAATAATAAATAGTTTGTATTTTTTTTTAAATAATAAAAACATTTTTCTAAATATTAAATTAAATTTTAAGTATGTTGTTTAAGTACTAACTAACTAAATTGAATAATAAATTTTATCCAAATGGGAATTTTAGAAAAGTTTTATTTGAAAAAAATAAATAAAAATTTTCAAATATAACACGTTTATTTATTCACCATATGGTCAATTACTATTATTCAAGTTGAACATGAATTAGAAGTATATAATATTATTTATTTCTCTTGTTTTTTTTTTTGTTATGTTCTTCTTTTAAAAGCAATAAAAAAATATACAAAATGTCCTTAAAGTTAAGCATTTGAGTAGTTCCCGAAAAATATATATATATATGTTCTAATATTTTTAGTTTCATAATTTCTTTTTATTATTTGCTTACCATTATCATATTAAGTTATCACGTTTTTATATTTCTATCTTTTATATTTTTGTTGTTGTTGTTTTTATTTTTAGCACATTTTCAAAAAAATTTTGAAAGAAATGTATAGCTTTATAATTTTACTCGGTCCGTCCGTCCTTTAGTAAGTTTAAGTTTATAAAACTTTTACACCTTTTGAAATAAAGAAAAAAAATTTTAACTGACTTTTTCTGTAGCCTCACTGTTACGGAGTTACAGACTCCTAAAGTTAGGAAAAGTACTCTATATTTAAATGGTTTTAACAAAAGTTCTATAGGAAGTGTTGTACTTCTGGAAATTCCAATTGATAGATACGCTTTTATAAGTTTTAATAATAATTGTAACAGAAATACATAGGGTTTCCATATTTTACTTTAATTTACAGTTATTCGAAACCCAATTTTTACAAAATCCATGACTACTTATATCTTTCAAACGGTTTGAGTTTAGAACCGGGAATTTTGAGAGGAGTTAGATCTTAAGAAACGTATATGAATACTTTAACAAATATTTTAAGTGTAGTCATCCGTTTAGTGCAGGGTGTATATGTCAAAAACTGAAAATTTTCAAATTTTTTTCAAAGGAATAAATTAAAATTAACGTGTGCCAACAATTTTATTGATTATGAGGCATTTGCTTAAAATTTAAATTGTCTCTTCCTGGGTATTATACAATTTTTCTCATATAATAAATTTAACTTACAAAAGTTCCAAAAAATTATTGGAAAATTTGGAAAATATTTTTTAATGTACTCGGTACTCAAAATTTACTATGAAACATTCTTTAATTTTGAAAATGCGCTTTATTAAAAACACTTTATTTTGTTTTTTACTGTTATCCCTTTTTTGAATGCTTAAACTTTCGTGACATATTTATTATCTTTAAATACAAAAAAACAAAAACAAAAACAAAAAACAAAAAAAAAAAACAAAATTATACTAATGTCCTTGCTGGATGGCATTCACATAAATTTATCGAAAAAAAGTTATAAAAATAAAATATTTTAGTTTTATTTGAATTCAAAACGTTATCCTAATTATTTTTTTATTTTGTTTTTTTATTTTTTTTTTAATTTATACGTTTTTTAACACACCCTATACTTTTAACATGAAAGTAATTCAAAAAAAACTAAAAAAAAATTTACAGGTAAAATAAATTATACGTGAAAAAAAAAACAACACGAAAATATACACCACCAGTCAATATTTTCTTTCCCCCAAAGTTTTTTTTTTCATTTTTTTTTTTTTTTTTTTTTGTTTTTTTTTTATTTACCGTACACCTTCAAAATGAACACCTGAATATTTCTCCCTTGAGTAATTTTATTTAGAATTTATTTTACTTCATTTGTTTTAAACTTGATTGCCATTTGCTTTTTCATATGTCTTTTATAAATGTGTATTTCAGTAATCATGTTGTATACATATTAGTTACATATGTAAATGAAAAGTTGTAGTTGGGGTACTTGGTACTAGGTACTTTAGTAATTTAAATATATTTACTTATGTCTTACAAACACATGTTTAAATTAAATGTTAAAAAAAAAAAAGAAATGTACAACCAATACAGTTTTACTTAATATTAAATATATGAAAAGGTACAGTAACAGAATTAAAAATAATTTATATATATATGTGTGTGTGTAAATAAATAAATTTTTAAAACCCACCTTTTAAAATTTTTGGCAGGTGTTCTTTAAGTTCAAAAACGAAAAATGTGAAAATAAAAAAAAAATAAAACGCTAAATAACAAAGGTAAACAATAATAATGTTATTATGTACAAAGAAATTTATCCGTTATGTACATAATATACTTATATTATATACTTAATATATATATATATAATATAATTGCATTATTTTATCATGAATTAAATTTTTATACTAAACGTTTTAGTATACAGTACTTATATATACACTGTACTGTAATTGAACTCGACTCTCTGAACTGTTTGTAATAAGACAAGTTTACAAACTTGAACTTCAATTTAAAAATTGTTTTGTTTTTGTTTTTTTCTTCCAAAGAAAAGAGACAAAAAATAACAAAACAAAAAAAATAATAAGACCTTGAAAAAAGTTTTTAATATTCCTTTACATTTTACTCTTCGAATTGAATTTATTTCCTATTAACTTTTGCCATTAAAAACGATTTTCGCGCTCTCTAAAGCGATTTACAACAAAATGTACTCATACCCATCAATTACAAAAGAAAATTAATGTCGACAATAAAATGTGAAAAAAAAAACACAAAATATAAAAAAATCAAAAGAAAAACAAAAATGTTTTAAAACACTTTAAAAAAAATTGTCATAAAATTGTATAAAATGGAATTTAAAAAATTTTTCATATATTATTTTATTGTAATGTCAATACTATATAGTAGATTTTGCATTTTTATGTGATCGATTTTGATGACATTTGATTTTGCAATAATTTGAACATTGGGAATTACTTTACCTATATAAGATATAAATTACAATCAAGTACAAGTATTTTTTTGCAATGCATATAATTACATATGTGTTACATAATATTGATAATTAAAGTTGACATTTAGGGTTCAGTGAATGTAAATGTAAAAATTTTAGGAATTTAGAGAATGGATTTATTTTAAGATTGGATTATGTACTGCAATTCTTTTTAAGTAAAAAATTGCATTAAATAATTAAGTACTTATATAATTAGGTGCTTTATTTTGAAGAAAAGTTTTTTTAGAAAAACACTAAAATACAGTTACAACTTTTCAAAAGTCAATGTAATTGCTTTAGATGTAATGATTACATATAATTTTAAGGAAATGATTACTTTGCACATCTGGATTTACTGATTCTTATAGTTAATTCCTAGCTTTAGTGACTCAAGTGATTGCCAAAAATTAAAAAGCATTTCTTAAACAACTGATCATAGACAATTCTACAAATGGGTAAATACGATGTGTTAGATATTTAAAGTACTGAATATAAAAATTTTTAAAGTACTGAATTCTATTTGTCAAATAATCAATCAAAACACAATGAACTCGTTAAACGATTTTAATTCAAAATAATTAATTTAAAATATTATTTTCCAATAATTATACCAATTGCCTATTAAATATATTGTTTAGATTGGGTAAATTTTTATATGATCCCACATTTTGACAAACCCCAATTACTATCCTAATATTTTATACTAAATTTTAAGCAATTACTGATAGATATTTATCTTTACTATATAACGGTATTTAAATTGATATAAAATTATTTAAATTTACCCATATTATTAAATTCATATAAAATTAATTATATTTTTGATAATAAAGTAAATTAATATATATAACATAATTTTAATTTATTACATAAATACTGTTTTTTTTAACTCATGCGATAATCAAAAAGTCATAGAAGAGGCCAGGAGAGGGAAGATATTACGATGTAAAATTTAATGCGTAAAGTTTTAATGAAAATATTTTGAAAAGTTTTTTTTTAATTTTTTGCTATTTTTTTTTTTATGATTTTCATTAAATAATTGTTATTAAGTGAAAAACTATATATAATAATAATAATGGTATCATATATACATTTATATAATAGTTTTAAATAGAATTTTTGTATTGCGTTGTTATGTTGACAGTGTTGACAATATTAGAAATATTTTAATAAAAGTTATTTAAAACTAAAATATTTTATATAGAAAAAGTTGCGCATATTGATCCAAAAAAAAATTTATAAAATTTGATGTGGGTGTATAAATTGTTATTAAAATATTAAAATTTAGAATTTTGCAAAATTAAATTTTTAGTTTAATTTTTTTATTATGAAAAATTTTTAATTTATATTGCTAATATTTTTGAAAAATTTTTACTTAAATTTTATTGAATACAAAGACAAGATTTTTTTAATTATTTTTATTAATTTGTCTGTTCGTCTGTTTTTTTGTGGGATTTTTTTTAATAGAGATTGAAATATATTATATTGCAAATTTTTTACAAATTTTTGCAATCACATTTTTTATAACACTATTCTTGGTTCAATAATTAGAACTAATTTTGTTGAAAGAATGTCTTTTATTATTATAATAAACATCTGGGTCAAATAATGAAAAAGAGGAATGCGATTAGGTAATTACAATATGCGACCAATGGTGAAGTAGTTAGGAAGTCAGCATTTTAAATGAAAGGTGTCGGGTTTAAACCCTGTTCAGGTCATATCTAATAAAAAATATAAAAAATCGATTTTGCACAGTATTTCTACAACAATAATTATAATTAAATAACTAAATAATAATTAAAACCTTAGTTAAAAGAATGATGCATTAAATTTTATCTTACGAAACTGTGTTAAATACACAAATTATGTATGCACCGTGTCTTAACGGAAATTAAAATCGAATCAGAAATTGAAGCGTTTGAAATTGTCAACTGCATAAAATTATACAAAAGTATCACTATTACAGATCACAAGTCACTGTAGCATGCACCATGACAAAGTGTTACAACGGTGGATTAGTTTTTAGAGCAGTATAAAAAAAAATCATTAAAAATACCGAAATTTCATGCGCTCGTTAGAATTTAAAATTAACAAATCTATTTCTAAAAACTACTAAAAATTTGTCATTTTAAGAATTCAAACATTCACTTATTCAATTTTAACTAAAAAAATTTTGCATTGAATAATAATTTATCATTAAATGTATAAATATTATATATATAATATGTAAATGATATATTATTTATTTATTCTAATTTTTTTTTTTTTGCAAATAGTAATTGATTACAAATAATACCATGGTATTCTTAAAGTTTAACATAATATTATTTTCTATATTTTTGAAAGTATTGAATAACAATTTTTTTTTTGTTAATAGCCATATGAAAGAATTTTAAATGACAGTCATTTTATCATATTAAATGACTATTATTTTTTTGTGTTTTTGTACAAAAAAATTTTATTTTTAATACCATATGATTATATGGTTATGATATCATTTTTAACTAAAATGAATTGAAAAATGTTGTAAAATAAAAAAAATTAATAAATTTAACTTGAAAAGAAATATTTATTAGGAATTCCTTTGTTCAATGGTTTTAAAGTTTTAAAATGAAAGTAATATTTGTTATAAAATTTTACATTAAACTGTAGTTCTAGGAATTGATATAAAGGAAGAATATCTAGGAATTGTTTTAACTTCAGTTGTTGTAATAATTACTGAAGCCATTCTTAAAATAATTAATGAAGCAATACATTGCAATTATGATGCATTCTGTGACAACTATTTTTAAGGTTATAGATTCAAATATTTTACACCTATATACATTTAATTTGACGATTACATTTCCACGCAATACAATTTTAATTAAACGGCTGTTTGGCACAGTGGTTGAGTGTCGACCTTTTATGCGAAAGGCCTTTGTCGAATCCTAATGAAAGTGAAAAACCTTTTCTGGTTTTCGACTCGACTCAGCTACCACTCGCCCCTGGGTTCAAATTAATGGCATAACCAATAATTAATAATTATATATCTTTAATAAAAAATACATTATAATAACAATATAAACAAATGCAAAATATAAACCAATAATTTAATTAAATAATATAACTCACAGATATAGAATACCATATAACTCAAATACAAAATATTGCAATATAAACAAAAAATAGAATTGTAACTATTGAAAATCTAAGACGTTTCTACATTTTATAACGCCTAGTACTATCTCATGTTTAAATTGTATATGGAATTAAATAATACCAACTCTAATAACACGAATATAATATGACCCGCTGTTCCAACATGTACTTATGGTATAGACAGGCTTATTAGCCTAACAGTTGAACATTTAGCGCTTAAAAAAAAATGTCACACAAAATAATGATTGCTTTTATTTAAGTAATTCTTTCAAATCTCATATCTCAATTTTTTTTTGACCCAATAAACTATAACTGAACTGACACTTTCTAAAAAAAAAAAAAAAATAATCAAAGATATTTATTTAACTTTTTAATACCACCAAATAATATAAAATATATAACAAAATAAGTACTTTGCCATAATAACGCAGGTAATCAAAATCTAAACACAATTTAAAATAGACAATGCATATTTTGTACCTAAATACATGTACTTATTCAATAACCTTTACCCTATACTAGATATTTTCTAATAAACTTTTAATCTTAACTCAAAATATATACATATATATAAGTTTCAAAAAATCTCTACATAAAATCCAAATAAAATTAAAATAACAATTTATAATAATATTCAGAATATACATGCAATGCAACACAATACATTTCAAACAACAATGACAGCCACAGCAGCTTCAATAAAGTAAAAATAACATTAAAAAAAAAACAAAAACTATGGTGTGTATATAATACCACTTTCAAATGTCAATTAATGTCAGGTGGAGAATATTTTGAAGCGCGTTATATATATTTTCTGTTTTTGTTTTTTTTTTTTGTATTATTTTTATTATTAAAAAAATAAATCCATTCTCTTTATCTACTCATTTTGGACTCAACTACTTTCAAAAAAAAAAATCCTCTATTAAAAAAAACAAAAACAAAAACAAAACAATATCTATTTTTAATCCACTATATATTTCTGGATTTGTTGTACTCTCCTGTATTTAATGAATAAAAAAAAAAAATAATAATAATAAAAAAAAGTGAAAACCACTTCACTATTATTAGTGTAGCTGTATTATTTACGTATTTAGATTGAATAATACTTTTGGTTCATATTATATATGTATATATATATATATGTAGGAGATTTAAGCTTGAATAGATTTACCCAGATTGATGTCATTTTTTTTTTTTGATTTAATTTGTTTTATTCTTGTACCAGTTGTTATTTTGCAGCTCTCGTATTGTATACGGGATAAACTTGCTTGCTATAAAGTTCATAAATGATTTTCTAATATAAATAAACAATGCATCAGTGCAATGCATATTTTTTGTTTTTTTTGTATATAATTAAAAACTTTAAATATGTTTTTTTTTCAATGAAAATTTTTTTAACCAGTGGTTTTAAACCTAATCTACTTTTAAAAGAAAGTAATAGATAGATAATTGGTACTGAGTTGTAAGTTTTCTGAGTATCTTTCATTCTATTTTGTGCACTTGTTCCGAAAATTAATCTTAAGTATGGTTTGAATTTTCAGACTTTGGTGGATTTAAAATTAATTATACCGGTAATACACGCTTTTGATAATGTATCTATAGTTTAACTGTAATAAACCTTATTTCAATTTTCCTACCCATACTAAATTTTTTCTGAAGTGATGAGCCATAAATTCCTTGAACCTTAATAGTGGTGAGTCATAATTCCTAGAACCTTCGTTAAAATTCATTTATTATATATATATATTTTCATTAAATATTAAATATTAAATTTTATTAAATTAATTAATTTAACCTTTTTTTTTAAATTTAATTTCAGGTAAGATTTATGGACATTTAAAGCATTTCTAAACTATTATTAGATGTAAGTATAATTTGAATTCTTTGATTTCGAATTTTGACAGTGAATGAAAACATTTGAAGTTCAATTAATATAAGAATTAATTAGAAGCAAGCTGAGTCTATTTATAGGATTCAAACTAAAGTCCAAAAATTGCGGTTTTTTTTTATTAAAACTTAATTAAATGCTTTTCGACTTTTCTAACCATTAACTGACTCTTCATTTAACTCCAAAACAGCTCTAACACACAAAATTAAAGAAAGTATTGAACTAAAAGTTTACAAGTCCGTGTTTTAATCTGAAATTTAATAATAACTGTTTTTTTTTAAAAATGCAGAAAAATATATAATATGAATATATACACATTCATATAAATACATATAAACTTAATGCATATTAAAATAAAAAATTTTCTAATAATAAAACAAAAATAAAAAAAAAATAAATAAAATAAAATTTTTCATATTTTGCGTTTAATTCAATTCTATTCACGTGCCATATTCAAGTTCTGAACTACACTCGTGTATCGTTCTATCCTTTTCTTATTATTTTAGTTTATATATTTTTATTGCTATATTATAGCAATCAGGGCACACCTTTTTATTATATATATATATATTTTTTTGTTGTTGTTTTATTTTTATTTTTTTTTGTTATAAAAGTTGTGTAGTTTTTCTCACTATCTGTTTATGGTGGAACTTCCAATATGACTCATAATATTTTATGATTATGTTGGGCAGCATTTATATATTTTTGGTAAATGAATGTATATGTATAATTTATACAGATTTTCCACGATATTATATAATATATATAGTATATATATTATATTATTCATCTATGCTTAACATACTATCTATATGAAATATAAATATATACATATGTATATAGGTAAATAAATTGCGTTAATATATTCAGTGAATTTTTCAGTGATACCAATTTTAACTGTGCATTAAATAAAAGTTATTGCGAATTACACTCTTTTTTTTTTTGTTTTTTTTTTGTATTTTTAATAATATGAGATGAATAACATAGGTAAACATACTATACTGATTATATTTATTTAATATACAACATAACTGTGATATCAAATTCAATTGCATAAAAAATATTAGAACGTGAGAAAGAGAAAGAACGAAAAGAATGATAATACTTTGTAAACTAAAAAGTAATTTCAGCAAATGATGCATTTAGAATGAAAATTCATGAATTTTTATATGTAAAAAAAAAAACAGGATTGCCATATTAATTATTAAAAAAGAAAATAAAGTGTTAAAAACTGCGAGAGTTCGAATTTGATTTAATTGATGCCAATGATCGATCTATAAGATATGGGAGAATGCGAATAGAAATAATTTGATGAACTTTTGTATGAAGATACTACACTTTTATTCTGGAGAGCCAATATTTAATGTTCAAGTGATTCAAATTATCAATTAAGTTTAATTAATTTTAAATTAATTTTATAAAAGTATTATACGTATGAAGTCTGAGAACTTTATTCTCATTAAAACGGCTGGTTTGTGGTTAGAGTGCCGACTTTCATGCAGAAGGGCCCAGGTTCGAATTTCAGTGAAAGTGAAAATACTTTTCTGGTTTTCGACTAGACTCAACTGCCATTCGTCATTGGGTTCGAATTAATGGTTTTTTTTTTTTTTTTTATTCCTTTTCCACTCCTTTAAGGAGTATAGGGCATTCACCAAGTTTAAATTTTAAACTAGGCTTAAGTTTCTTTAATCATAATATTTACTAAGCCGTTGATTAGTCGGCTG
>OY720442.1:9074411-9138083 GCA_963082915.1 Dolichopus griseipennis
AACAATTTCTCACAACCATATTTATAAAATTTTGTATAGAACAAACACATTGCAACAATTGACTCATTTAATTAAACTTTTTTGTGCTAAAAGAGAGAAAATGCTCATTTATTTCAATTAGTGCTCAGTTGAAAGGCATCTTGGCTATAGTCTAGAGGCGCCAATTAGGCGTATTAAGCGTTATTGATATTTGCTTAAATTTCAGATTTGTAAAACGTAAATTTGGTAGATATTGCATCAAACTCTTTGAAAAATAAAAATTAATTAAAAAACTAAAACCCTGAGCATTCCATATATCTACAATATAATTTATAGCTAAAATAAGTGCGAGGTTTATATAAGACGAATTTTTATTTTGAGATAGCGCGAAAATCTTAAGCCCTATTTCCAAAAATGACATTCTAATTCAAGAGTTGAGATGACCCGCTTTCAGGAAAATATTAACCGTGGTTGTAGGGCTGGGCTAATAGTTTTGGAAATAAATCGATATATAGCTTCAGTAATGATCATATAGTTGATTACGCGATAGGCAAATCCAGTTATATTATTATTTAGAAAAATTTTAAATGATGATTTTGTCTTTGACTGTAATAAAAAAGTTTTTAAAAAATTAAAGAAATTTGGAGACGTTAAATAATTGCTCTTTTTCTAAAAAATTCTTTATTATATTTATAAATCTAGAATTTAGTCCACGAGCGGGTTATATAATATTAAAATATTATAATGAAGAGAACTTTAATAAAATTTCTCAACTAATGAAGATACATAAAAAATTTTATAAATTTTTTAGAAATTTTAAAAGTTAATTTCAACTAAAAGTAAAAATTTATTTTTGACATGAAATCTGGAATTTTCGGAATAAAAATTGTTTTGAAAGATTGATTGATGCTCAAATTAACATTAAATTATTTTTAGAAAGAATATTCAATTATTTTTTTTGATTTATGGAGTGGTTGTTCTATAAGCTTAAAGCTCTTTCTAGATAAATGAGAAAAGTATTTCGTGTTTCTATAACTGTTAGACTCATCAGTAGGCATTTTAGTGTTGAAATTGCCTAGACGACTACTGTTTTAATTTTAGTGGTGCTCTAATACTTAAATGAAATTTTAAGAAAATTATCTGTGAGTAATTAGAATAAATCGAAAACTTTATGCCATAAAGACTTTTGTTTATATTTAAGTTTTAAAAATAAATACAAAAAAATAAAAAAAAAAATAATTTATTAAACCTAAATGTTAAAGCTCCAAATAATATTTTGAAACAACTGAAGCTGGAATATTGGTTTTCTACAATTGTGAATATAGGTTTTATTATTAGTATTTATTTATTTATTTGTAGTACCAGGCAATAGTAAATATTACCTGATAATTTTAATCCTTTGCCGATTTGACATTTGAACTTATTATTAAATTATTGTAATATACACTATACTTTTTTATTAGATATGATTTGACCAGGATCGCCACTTCACCACTGAGCTATCGGTCAGATTTATTATGAGTGATAAATATTTTTAATCTAGCCGGAGTCCAAAATTTATTCAGTTAGTTACTAAACTTTCGAATTCTATGACGTTTATTTTGGTTAATTCAAAATTTTGCCCAGATTTGTGCGGATTTTTATTTCTGATTATTTATTCTTTTTTTTTGAGAATTTAATTGATACAAACCCACAAAAAGAAGTTCTTAATTAAAAATGATTGAATATAACAGATATATTTACTATTTATAAAAATTTTAATCAATAGTCAAAAAAAAAAAAAACAAAAATTGCTTTGAGCAAAATAATAGGGAAAATTTTTAAGGCTAAAAGAAAGAAAAATATCAGTTAAATTTGTTGAAAGTTTTTCGCACTTAATTAAAAATAGTTTTTTGTATTTTATCTTTGAAAAATAGTTGTAATTTAGTTTTTTATTCTATATTGATACCATTTTTTTAAAACTTGAATTTAAACTTTTTTTATAATTTTTGACTATCCAACTTTAAAACTGTCAAATGGATTAAGAATGATAGGAACTGCAAATTAGATTTTGAAGCGCTTACAGCACCTAAACACTAGGCGTTACAAAAAAATTTATGAAATGACGCATAGTAGTTTGTAAGTATCTAACTTTATTCATTTATGTTTCTAATTTAAACCTTAAATTAAAGTGCTGTATAACCATCCTAGTTATGTATTTGACATATATTAACAAAACTTACAAAAGCAGTTAGGTCTTTGATCGTTCCAGATTAAAAATATATCAAAGGGCTTTTAGAAACTCTGGAGAACTGTAGCTTTGTTTCGAGAATCGTAGGGTTCTCGTATTCAAGAACAAAATATAAAATTGTGTTATTTTGTGTTATCGTAGTTAAAATTTTATTTTTTTATTTCAAATGGCCATCACACGGACCTACGTACAGTCAGAAAGAGTGGAACTATGTAGGCACATTTTTACAATTTTTTTTTAAATAAAAAATGGGTATCCTGTGAAAAATTTCTAATATATCTAGTACTTATCCTATTATGTTATGTATTACTATTATATAGGCATTTAATCTACCCCATTTTGGACAATTCATTGAACGTTATTATTTACAGATTATGTAAATACTTAACAACATTTTTTTTACAAATTTTATTTGTACTCAAAAAAAAAAAAACGGAACTTAAAATTGAAAAAAAAAAAACATTTTTTTTATAGTAAAAGGAATTTAATTGTTCGTGAATAAAAGGACAGCCTCAAAAAAAAAAGTAGGATACGAAGTCACAGCAAAAAAAAAAACAGAAAAGAAAATTGTTATTTTCATCATCACCATAGTTTTTAGATTTGTTTTCTCAACTTAATTTTAAATGCGTTGATTTTCATTTTTTTCTCTTTAGTTTTCGCGTATATGTTGTTCTAACGGATGTTTTTTGTATAATGTAATACAGTAAGGGTCTAAAAATTTTGTTAATCACATTTGATTTTTGGATTTTGATGTGTTAATTAAGTTGCACCTAAATTTAAGTTACAATTCTAAAAATATGACATAGTTTTATTTATCGTTTACTTCTGTCAATTTTTTTCTTGACGTTTACTTACTGTCGTTAGTTTGAGTTGTCAATTTACTGTCGGAGAGCGTAATTTCGAAAGAGCGAGGCTTCGAATATTGTTTTAACAGTTCATTTAAAAAAATTAATGAAAAGGAAGGGAATACTTAGCACTTAATTGAAGATTTAGAAGAAAAATTTCTATTCAGATGAAGAATCATTGAAATTAAAACTATACCTTCTTGTTTATTTTTTTGATATTTTTGACATTGACATATTATGATTTTGAAGTTTCAATATTCGGACAGTTTTAAATTTTTCTTTGCCAACGGCGGAACAATTACGGTAATAAAAGGCATTTTCAGTCCAACTTTCCTTTCCAGTCCATGTTTCTCAAGAAAATTAAAAATTAATAAAGAAAACTTATTTTTCCATTTGACTGTACTTTATAATTGAAATAGGGCACCATATTTGTATATATGGTAACTACATAATTTTTTTTGGCTTTTAAAACGACAAAATAGTGCTGTCATAAATTCTGACCAAAAAACCAAAAAAAAAAAAATAAAAGTCCGAACTGTTACGCTTCTAAAGAACAAAGATTATAAAAAAAAACTAAAAAAAAATTTCCAAAACTTTATATTGTATAAATGTATGCAAAAAATGAAAAAAATTTTAAAAGTCACAAACGACTATAGAGTAACAAATAACCAAACTACACCAAATTACAA
The DNA here is from genome assembly GCA_963082915.1 of Dolichopus griseipennis. Lineage (NCBI taxonomy): Eukaryota > Metazoa > Arthropoda > Insecta > Diptera > Dolichopodidae > Dolichopus > Dolichopus griseipennis. The sequence goes on from OY720442.1 coordinate 9,078,155, forward strand.
AAAAATGAGTTACAAATCATAATAAGAAAAAAAAATAAAATTAATTTTAAAATAACGAACGGAATGTAAATGAAACAAAAAAATTAAATTAAAAATTCTTTAAGAAAATATTAATATGCACGCAAAATTAAAAAAAAAAGCAAGAAGCTTCAAAAATTAAATTATCATCTTTTAGAAATTAGTAAATCATAATACCAAATAAGAGAGTTACAAAAAAGTTTTTGTATATTATTTAAGTTGCGCCATTTATTCAAAGTCGAATTGTTGGGATTATTATTCCCAACATCTTTTCTTTAGAGTATTTAAATACCTATTAGATTTGATATTTTGGGTTTAGTAGCTATGTTTTTGGTTAGTAACTAAAATTGTTTTAGTATATAAATAGGTACGGAATTTAGGATTGAATTGATAAAATTAATTGTAGCAATTGTAATGGCTTATAGTCGACGATGTTTCTAACTTTAGTACATTTTTTAATACTACAAAATTTTTTTTATGTAGGGATTTACAGTTAGCTTGCAATATGCTTCAAAATAAGGATTTACAGTTAGTTTGCATATTTGCTTCAATATGAGGATTTCCAGTTAGTTTGAAATATGCTTTAAAATAAGGATTTACAGTTAGTTTACATGTATGCTTCAATATGGGGATTTACCGTTAGTTTGCAATTGTCTTCAATATTGGGATTTACAGTTAGTTTAAAAAATTATATTGCAAACGCGATAGTAATTCGAAATATTTAACAATAGATGGTAGGAGAAAATGCTTGTGGCAATATATTCGACTCTAGAAGTTATTGATCCGAAACTAGCCTTGATTTGTAAGATTATCAAAAGCTGAGTGCTTACAATCCAGAAAGGGAACCTACAGATTATTTGGTTCAACAACTGGTTTTCTTAATTTACCTATTCCGGTTACGTTGCCTTTTAAACTCCAGCTACTAACATAAATGATCGTGACATCAACCCTAAAGCGGACCTTGGCGAAGGTGCAGTAGAACAACAAGCTTATTAACTGACATTTTGAAATAATAATCTATTGTATAAACTACAACACTCACTAAGAAGATGATCAGGACACAAAAGCAGCTGAATTTGTATAGTTATGTCCATTTTATTACTAAATTCAAAAATAAAACATAAAAAAAAAAAAATACTGAAACAGAGAAAATGATTAAAAATTTTTCATCTTTTCTCAGGGATTAATTTATTGTTGTGCAATGAAAATGTAATTCGAATCAAGTTAATGGAAAAACTTTTTAATTTTAAAAAAATTTGTTTTCTGTTTTTTTATATTTTCTGTTTCTTTTTCTCTCATATTTATTTGATTGTTTGTTTCATTAATTTTTTAATTTCAAGCGAATTCGAGCAAAAATAATATTATTTTGTTTTATAAGTTTTTTTTTGAAATAAATAGTGAAATTTTTCAAAAATTCCTTTATTTATCTTTAAATTGTTTTAATATTTTTTATTATTTTGTATGAAAAATAACTTTGAAATTTCTTTTTATAAGTGAATTATTTCTTAAATATTAAAAAAACTTAATGAATATTTTAGAAATTTTTTGTTTTTAATAATTAAGAAAAAAATAAAGTTATTAGAAAGTGATAATTAGATTTACTGTAGGCTCAAAGAAGTCACTATCTTGGTATAATAAATAATAATTAAGTAAATTATGTGAAGAATTTTATTTTGTAATAAATTGAAAAATTTGTGAAATGTAATCAAAAATATTTTTAATTAAAATAATTTATTTGGAAAGGGAGTGAAATGAAGGGCAGAAGCTCAGACATTTCATAATGTATTAATTAATTAAAATATTAAACCTGCGAAGCAATATAAGTAACGAATTCCTCATGTTTTGGTTCGAGGTCCCTAAATTTTATTTATCGTATTTTGAAAAAAGGGAGCCTGAGTAACTTTTAGGTAAAATATCGTCTTCTATAAGTGCTGCTTATTATGAACTTTACTATCTCTTTACCATTAAACCATTTAAATTCCTTTAACACTTGGCGAACTGTAGGACAGCTCTAAAACTCCTGCAGTACGTTGCTTCAACAAAAAACCGGAAGTAGTTTTGTAGGTTGAAATATCAAGTACTTATAGACTCTGCTCCACTCCAATTTGGATTCGTTAATGTTAATATTCATTAGCGGAACTTCAAAGACAGTACTAAAACTTCTGTAATCCATTACCTCATCAGTAAATGAATGTATCAAAAAGTCATAGATAATTTTGTGTCAATTAACTTCTCTAAAACACAGATTCCTAGTCCTGCGAAAAATTAAAATTACTTGGTTTAAATTTTTTTTAAATACCTAGGAAGTTAAAAGAGACGACAGATCGTTAAATAAAAATTAGGTCAGTAATAGATTAAAAATTTTCAACTTAAGGTCCAATTGATTGAATTTAGTAGAGATATAGAGTTGGGGAAGAGTTTTCCGTTTATAAGACATTGAATTATTAGTTTTGTTAAAAAACACACTCGAAAGAGCAAACAAGCTTAAGATACGAGTGCTGGAAGTTTTTGATTTATATCTTGATTACCTTAATTAGTTTAGGTCATTTCTTGTGCTTCATATAATATTTAGACTCAAAATAAAACTTCAAAGACATATTTTGTAAGAATTCGGACCTTCTAGAATAATCTGTATTCGAATTTATTTTCTCAGCATTAATTATTTCAGAAATGGAACTTTAGAATATGTGTACCATACCATCAATAAATTACAAGATACAATTACAGAATGAGGATTCTTTAAACATTTAGAAAAAAAATTATTCCTAAACACAAAATGTCAATAAAAATTTATTTATTTTTAAAATAACAATAAAGATTTATTCGTTATTTGCTATTAAAAAATAGTTTTTATTATTTTAAAAACTAAAATTTCAAAAAAATAATAAAAATTGAAAATGAATTATTTATTTTCTATCATTTTCAATAAAATAAAATATAATTCATTTTTTCATTAGAATTTTAATATTATTAATATATAAATTTCTATTATTATTCAGTTTAACGAACTCTTTTTTAATACCACTGCAAATCACTTGAAATCCTTGTTGCGGTCAATGTCCATTTATTTCCTTAAAAAAACATAAAAAAAAAAAAATAGAAAAATTTTTAATGGCGACTAGAAAACAGATAAACAAACAGTAACAACAACAATCATAATTGAAATAGCAAAAGACAACAAATTTAACAATTATTATTATTATTTTTTTTTTGCAACTTAGAAAAATAAAAAAAAAAATTAAATTCAGGAGACAACAAAGAATAAAAAAATAAAAAATAAAAAAAAATATGAAAGAAATTAATTACAATTCATAGAAAGGATATAAAAAAAAAAAATTCTAAAACAGCAAAAATTGTGAATGTATTTGTTTTTACTGTTAAGTTTTTTTACTTGTTTTTGTGCAAAAAAAAACTTCAACAACACTGACATCAACACACAAATTTCTACTTCTCATTCTAATATTACGCTGTACTTTGGACCTTACAGCACTTATAGCATTAGATTCAAATAAACAAACCCTTGGACAAACATACATAATAAACACTTAACTATTTAACAACCAGGTACTTATTTAAGGACATTTATGCTGTTGATAATTTTAAATAATGCCCTATCTAATAACTTGACCTTGGACACAAACCATTAATTGTAACCATGAACCATCAATACTTGATAACAACTTGATTACACAAACCATTTAGTACAGACTCGAATCATACTTACTTCTTTAGAGAAAGAAGAAGTTTTCATTAACTCATGTACTATAAAATGAATTTAAGGTTAATTAGTAAGCAACAGGATACAAGAATGCTGTAATTGGAAAGGATAAAAGTGTAATGAGGGTCCTTCCATCTGTCCTTCCAAAAACTTAGCCATTTTGTATATTATTCAATAATGATGGAGTATTAATTAATAGTTTTAAAAGACTATATTGGATGGTAATGCTGTTAAAGTTTGAATGCATTGGCTACCCATTAAACTACATGACCACAACTACCTTTAATAAACTAAAAAAATAAAAATAAAACAAAATAAAAAAAAGAAAGATTATTGCTGGAAAGATGGGAAAAAATATGATTTTTTTATCTTCTTTCAAAGAAATTTGTTTTTCTATTGGCTTCCTTGAAATGTCCTGTGCAATAAATCATAATTTTCTTTTTTTTTGTACTATGCAGTTTGATTCATTTCACATTTTTTTTTGTTTTACGCTGATGGTTCCTTGTTTTTTATTTTTGTTTTTTTTACTGTTCATTTCCTGCTGTCATCCTGTTTAAATTTACTAACTTTGAGGTTATAAAAGAGTGGTATTAAAAATTCGTCATTTATATAAATGGTACACAAATAAAAGTATTGCCAGATTATTCGAGAAATTTTGTGAGAGCTTATGATATAAAAAATACTTATACTGGTATTTAGAGTTAGATTTTGTAATGTCTACAATCATATTGTCTTGTTCTATTTATTTATAAAAGAGATTCAATGTAGTTTAGTTAGTTGGTAAAATGTCCGACTTAAAATTAGAAAAATATCAGACTCCAATTAGAAATATAAATATTGCATACTTATAGGATTTAAATTAATAAATAACTGTATAACCTCGAAATTAGAAAAATATGAGAATTCGAGTACGATTCAGGTATTATTTAGGTATGGAAACATGAAAACGGAAATATTGAATCATAATAGGTGAGAAAATGGACCTAGAAAAATAGGGAGGCAGTGTAAGAAATTTTTAAATTTTGCTTGCCGAAAGAAAGCTACTGATTGATGACAATCCATAACATAAATTTGGCAATTTTAACGTTATTATTTATGAAACAGACTATGTGTGGTAAATTAAAGGCGATAGAGGTGTAGGAAAATTACACTAAAAACTGAAGTAAATAAATTTTTATGTTTTATTTTACACTTTTCTAATAAATACCGTAGGACAGAATATTGAAAAATCATAAAAAAAGGAATTTTCTTGAATAATGCGTCTTTTATTTTTTATTTATTAAAAAATGAATTAAAAAAGTGTTGCAGAATCAAATTTTATATATTTTTTGTGTTGAGTTGGGGGATAAAGAAGTTATAAAGTTTTTTGTCAGTTAATTTTACAGTCATTTACCGTTATGTTTTCTTGTTTTTGTGCAATATTTTACTACGGGACAGCAAAAATTTTTGCGTGACGATTAAAAAACCAAAAAAAAAAAAAATTTTGCATCTCTTCATTTTTGGTTATGAGTTATTTATTGACCGGATGATCGTCAACATGATGTTGTTGTCTACTCCATGATGCTGCTGTTGATAAATGTAAATAATATTTTGTTGTCTTCTAGGTAATTTTTTATTTTTTTATTTTTTATATATATTTGCATAAATGTTTGTTTATTTTGACTGCAATGTTCAAACCACAAGTATTGTGAATATTTTGAGTTGATAAAAGAATTTTTCTGACAAATGATGTCTGCGTTACATAAATATAAAAATAATTATTATTAAAAAGAAAAGTATATTTAAAATAAAAGAAAAATAAATTATTAAAGTAAAAGTTTTATTTTAAGAACAATATTAGAAAAATGAATTCGTTATGGGAGTAGCAGTAGTATAGCAGTTGAAAATCAGAAAGAAGGATACGGTATTAAACTACGAAGGAATAATTAGGATTTCATCAATTTTGCAAGTTCGATTACAAGTATATACCAATAGATTTATACCTCCACTCAAGATTTTCCAACGGGAAACAAGGAGGGCAACAGATGCTCATCCCTGCAGAGTTAATTTAACCAGATGACGTAACACGACTTATGGAAATTAGTTTGTCATGCGCTCATCACTTCTATGGAACCATATCCCACCAAATGTGTTCCCTAAAGTTGATAATGTATATATGTAAGATTTAGTCAAATTAAGAAGAAAATTAACGTCTTTCTCCTAAATAGTCCATCCAAATTCCCCATCCTCCATAATCCAGAAATCCCACATAACGTCCACCATAATCCCAATTCCTTCCATATGCCAAATTCAAAAAATCTCTTTAAGAAAATCTTCTTTTTAGAAAATCTTGTTTTTTTAAATCTGGATTTAGAAATGTTTTTTTTTTATATTCTGTAAAAGGCTAATAATTCTGATTTTGTATCTAACTCTAAAATCCTTAAAAGCCGAGACTTTAAAAACAGTTAGATTTTCTAAACACAAGACAGGTTTAAACAGGTTTTTAACAGTATTTACTAAACCTAGATTATTTGACGCTGCCTACACAAACGTTAGTCTGCTCCAATGGAAATTATACCATTTTACCTAAAATTTCTCTGGATGTAAATAATAAAGTGCCACGAAGGAATGTTGGAAGCTTAAATTAATTTCTTTTAAAAATTCGAAAAATAATGTATAAATATTTTCATATTAAAGATTGCATTATGACAGTGTGGTTTGAAAAAAACACTGTAATCTAAAAATAAGATTCTCTTGAAAAAGAAAAATTGATTCATAAATAATTTACAACCATAAAAACTCATCGGAAGTTCATAAAATTGAGATGTAAAAAAATATTTATTATTATTTAAGTTATTTTCGTTTTATTACTTTTTAAGTTCTTTTAAATTGTTTGAATTTTTTTTACAATTTAATAAGTTGACTGACACATTATAAATATAGGATTTATCTGATAGTTTTATTTATTTTTTAAGAAAAATATGTTTAGTTCTCATTTTTATATTTGTTTTAAACTTTTGTTTTATTTATAACATATTTTTAATGTAGTTTTAGAAATAAAGGTGAACTAATTTAAAGTTTTTTGTTACTTAATTATGATGAATTCTAACATCATAATAAATTCAATAAAAATTTAATACATCCTTTTTCTAAGAGACGTTTCAAGGTGCAAAGCTATATATGATGGTGATGTAAGTTATTAATTTTTTAGTCTATTATAATGACAATTTAGCTAAAGTGTACTCAGGAAAAACCCTCTGTCTTATACGCCTTCTCCATATATCCAATCTAATGCTGTGCAAGTCTTGTGTTTGGAGTTTTATCGCATTGCATATATCACAGGCGCGGGTGGTTAAAAGACTAATTTAAATCTTTAAAAATTATAACTTAATTTAAAAGCTATTTATACTATGTTCTCTAGCCCACCAAAAATTCTTCAAATTTATCTCATTTCAAGAGATGCAATTTTTTTGATATTCTTGCCATAACAATGATTCTGTTTGATTTTTAACTTTGGGTTATTAACTTGAATTCTTAAACCTTGCTTTAAGAAAATTGGTGTTAAACTAGGAATGAACTTTACGTTTATATTTTATCAACTCGTAATTTTTTATTCAACCAAACATTTTATGACCTTTTTCATTATTTCATAAAAAAGTACAGTATTTACACTTAAATAAAACCTTTTTCAAAATCAAAGAAAACTTTTTCAATTTCCAGAAAATTTTTTTAAGTTTCAAAAAAAACATTTGCTATATCAATAGCGAAATTAAGTTTAATGATTATTTGTAGTCGTGAGCTAAACAGGTCAAATTAATGCACTCTTTGATCTTTTGATTAGTGAAGTGGCAAACCGGACCATCCATCATAATACCATAATATTCATAATATAATTATTACTTCAATCAGCAGATGCAACTTTGCTGCATTATTGTGTTACTATTAAGTACTGTTGTATTTTATATGCTATTGTAGACTGCTTATGGTTAAAAGACCGCTTATTAAATGACTCTTGATTTTTTGGAATAACTTTTTCTATTGATTAAACCTTGGATTAACTGCTTAATTTTTAAAAGAATGCTATTGCATTATACAGATCTTTTAACTTCCACGTCTTGTGAATCCATTTTCCATTATGAACCTATATATGTTTAAGACCACAATTTTTTTTAATTTCACTAAAATTATTTATTTTTACAGTACCAGTATTCCGTCTACGACATGCAGACTTCTTCAATGCTAGTACTCGAATCGAGTACTTTTCGAGTAATTTTTAATTTGAGTTGAAATTAAAAGAAAACTACTCGTTTTTTATATCTTTCGTAAACATTTCGCTCAAATGTTCAATAATAAAATTTATATATTTTATTTATTTAATAATAAATTTTTTTTTATCTAATCTAATAAGTAGACATAAACATGTTTTTGTCTCACTTTGTTTTTGTTTTCTTTTTCTTTTATTCATTAAGATTATTATTATATAAAATTATTTACAAGAGATTTTGATTAAGTTCATCAAATATCATTTTCACATGTCCTTTACTGTTTTTATATATGTACGTCTGAGTCTGTTAAAAAGGCTAACAGTAACTTAATATTTTACATTTTTATTAGGAAAATAGAAAATGAGTAGGAATAGACACACAAAAAAAAAAACCATAACAAAAAAACAACAAAAAAAAAAAGAACACTCATATGTCATGAACTTTATGAACTTTTTCAGGATCAGAGTGAAAACAGTGAGTAAATTAATCTCATTGAATGGACTTGTTTTCTTACTTATACATTTTCTTCTGCTGTTGTTGTTGTTGTTGAATTATTTTTTCTTATTGTTTTTGTTGTTTTTTTTTTTTATAAACCGAATTAAGTTGATTGTCTGGAATAGACAACACAAAATATATATGATGAATATTAAATAACATATGTATGAGTGCAAACTAATATGTGGTATATGAACGTAAATATTAAATGAAAATTTTTACGAATTTTCTTATTCTTAAGAGAAAAAAAACAAATTTAAGCTAAAGAACTAATTTAAAAGTTTTTCTGACATTTTGATTGTCCCACTACTGAATTCATAATATATTTGGGGATTGGAAATATTTGAGATGCTTTATAAAATGTTTCATTTCCAAAATTAGTTATCGTAAACAAATATTATTTTGAGTCAATAAATTAATACAGTTTTTAAGAAGCAGTTTGAGACTTTTGTAAGAATGCTCCTTTGTTCTTCCATTTTTTTAATAAAAATATTTAGAAAGTTTTGTTAGTCTATTGAGTTCTTAAATTAAAAGTAATATTGAACTTACAATTTTTACGTACTAATATTTGAGATTAGAAAATCAAGGGTTTTTGAAGACAGTTATTTTGGAAACCGTTAGAAATAGATTCCCCCCTCCAGAACAATTTTCCGTTCATTATGAACCTTTCTAACACCTCTGTTGTTTGTGACCTCTGAGTTCTGGACACTTGAAAAGGTTGTATGAAAATGCGGGATTCTGATTGAGGTGGTACTTAACAGTTGGATTCAAAGTCAGTATATTGTGAATTAGAAGAATATTTATAAATATATTTATGTAATAACTATTCAAATTTAAAACAATCTTGTAAAAGTTGTCTATTGAATTTCTTTTGGACAATGTTAAATATTCATATTGGATATTTATTGGATGTATAATACTCTTTTGCAATATGAAATTTGTCAGTTTTTCAATGATTTTGAGTTTTTTTCAAAATCAAACAGTCCGGAATTTTCTAATTAAATTGGTCTTTTTTTTAATCAGCCCAATATTTTGGAATCCCTTAGTGGAATCAACATATTTGTAAAAGGGTACTCATTGATTTATAGTAGAATCTTAAATAGAACAAGAATAATTTAAAAGAGTCCAATTCCTAAGCCTGCTTAATAATTAATAATATGCATAGCCAACAAATGCTGAAGTGGATATTAAGAAAATTTACCCATTAAATGCCATAAATTAAAAAACATTTAAATTCAAATCCCATAATGCAGTATGGTACATTACGGCTTTTAGAAGAACTGTTATTAAAGCAACGATGAATATTTAAAATAGCATTTCAACTTTTTTACCCCATTGCTACTTTTTAAAAAGACAAACAAAGAATTTGATACGTCGTCATTGTTAAAATTCACTTTTAAAAAAATTACAAAAAAAAATTTGTTAGACGAAATTTAAGTAAAAGCGGCTATGCACGACTGATGATGAGTTTAAAAATAAGACTTTTGTTTGTCATGTATAAAAGTTAAACTTTTTTTTTTATTAAAGGATTCATCTTTTATACAAAATGAATCATTTATTATTAAAAGGGATGATCTGATTCTTTATTTGTTTATATTTTTTTTTTGGAACTTTTATAATAATAATAGTAATAATAATATCGTAAATGGATTTACCCCATTCCGTCTTCTAAAAAAAAAAAAAAATAGACACGAAATTAAAAAAAAACAAATTATAAAATAAGAAAAATAGAAAATCCGGAAAATATGATGAAAATATTTATTTAGTATATGACGGGTTAGACTAAATGTCTTGAAATAATTTAGGCGGGAAATTTATAGTTTAAAAGTCTTACACTAAACACTAAAGGTTCACAGAAGTGTTAATAATTTTTGCACTTTTTATTAAAAAAAAAATTTAAAGGAAAATAACAGAAAGAAAATGTTTGGGAAAATGAGTTTAGAGTAAAACTAAAAAAGAAAATAGTAAAAAATTAATATATTTAGATTATGTATAATAATTTAAAGCTAACAAATTTGGTTAAAAAAATTGTTTATATGTAATGAAATAATCTGGGTTGCCAGATATCATAAAAAAAGATTGTTTTTAAGAAATTTATTATTTTTTTTATTTTCAGGGCCAGTTAAAATTATTAAACAAAATATAATTTTCTCTAATACCTGACCAATGGCGCATTGATTAAGATGCCGGCCATTCCAAGTGGAAGTACAGTGGAATACACTTCCAAGTGGAAGGTATCGGGTTGAAATCCAGTTCAGTTCACATCTAATAAAAAAATATCGTAAAATTGTATAAAATAAGCTTATATAAAAATATTTATAGCTCTTGATCAAGATGACGCAAAAACATTTGTGTATTCATAATGTTACACAATATCTACAGTTGAGTAATCAACGGCTTATTGAATATAGAGATTAAAGAAACTGAAGCCTAGTCTAAATGATTTTGGGAATGCTCTGTACTCTGGAGAATGCACATTTACTTGTCATATAAGTTGGCAACCTTTATTTACATTTACAAAAATGTTGATTTACATATCTTCAAAATTTGAATATATAAAAGCATATCCCATACATTATATAAAATATATATTATGTAATTTTACTTTATTTAAGTTTCAATAGTATTTACACATATGTATGTACATACAAAACCTTTATTTATCTTATGTTTTTTTTTTGGAGTTTAAAGAACGAAACCAAATGAAATAAATAAAATGTAGTATCATATTACCATCACTAACCAGAAACCGCCACCTTCAATTTCTATAATTTCTTATGTTCTCATTTTTTCTTTTTGCAACCATTTATATATTATACAAAATTAAATTGTTTTCCTTTTCCCATTTCATTATTTATTTCTTATTTTTTTCTATCTCTTTCTCTTTTACTCATTCACATACGTTATAAAGATAATGGTGTAAATGTTACAACAAACATTTAATATTTGAAATATAAAGAAAAAAAACAAAATAAAAAAAAAAATTATTTTAAATATCACATGCGGTTATCAGAAGGTCCTGGCGCCTTTTTGAATAGACATCCTGGGAGAGAAAAAAAAGGAAGAAAAAGAAAAGAAAAAAGAGAACCAGAATACGAAAAATTAAAATGAGTAACAATCATAGATGTTATGTTCAACACATGACTTTATATCTTGTGAATATTATAAAAATTTTTTTTATGTATTTTCTATTTCAATCAAAGGCGTAACCACAGTTTTTTTTGGGTGGGGTGAAAATGAATTTGACTTTTTTGCTTCAGTAGATAGCCTTATATAATTTCGTATTTAGGATATTATGAATTAATTAGAACTATAGAACTTCAAAATTTTAAATATGTTTAGAGTAACCATATTTTCGGATGTTTACGTACAAATTAGAGGAAATAAATGGGATTGTTCGTCAGTTTCTTCTAATTTTAATTAGTTTTAGGGTGAAACTTTTAAAATCTTCATTCCGTCTTTAAAGATATTATTAAATCAAAAATGGAGTAATAATCCCCTTTTTTGGATTGAGTTTTTCTAAAAAAATATTTAAATTCTGAAATGAACTTTGGATGAGTTGAAAGCAAATGAAAATCCAAATTTAATAAGAAAGTGAGGGATATGTCTATTTCGTAGTTGCATATTATATATATATATAAAACTTGTGATTACGTTTGAAGACACTTGTGCCAAGATAAATTATGTTAGTTTAGAATAAAATATATACTTACCATATTTTTGACATTTGTTAAACGTCATCAAAGCGCAGCGCAGTAATAATATACTACATGTCAATAACAGTAATTAGGTTCTTAAAAATGTTACCATTACAGAATAACAGTAACTACTTTTGGCTTTCTGTTCATGATATAATAGGTATCTCAAACGATTGTCTATGCTGATTAAAAAAGCTTTTATTTCCATTGACTATTTGATCTCATGAGGACGAGACGCCGTTTAGAATGTAGTTGCTGCTATTTTGCAAATGAGCAAGCGAACAATTAAAATAATGAATATTTATGAATGGAATAGTAAATTTTATGATTTTTTATCCACTCTTGCTTATCCGCTTTTTTTTTGGATCTATAACCGATATTCTCCTGTGTACGCTATATTTGTTAGAAAATGTTAAATTCCTTAGTGAATAAAAAAAAAGAAAAAAAAAACGTTTTTAAGTATTGAATGGTTGAATGCGAGTCAAAAAAAAAAATGTTCTTTTTTATACAATTGAATGGGAGGTATAAGAGAATTGAAAACAAAAAAAAAACAAAAGCTCAATGTATTATCATTTTAATATTGTATATATATTGATAAGGAAAAATTGTGGAGAAGCCAAGAAATCATAGATAAAATAAAATTCTAGACACAATACAATGCGAAAAGTCACATAAAACTTCGGGTAAAGTCCTTTTCAATTTTTTTGTTTTTTGTTAAAGTTATATTGGAGTTACTGTTATTTTCCATTTTCCATTTTGTTCTTTTTTTTTCATTTCCTTTCAAATTGAATTAAATCGACTCCCAGATAACAATTTCTACAATAAAATATATATTTCAAAAAAAAAAAAAGAAGAAAAATACAAAAAAACAATAGACAAAAAAAAAAAAAAATACAAATGTTAATGTCATATTTGATACAGAATAAAAGTCTAGGAGTGCTGTCAAAAGTCAGGACCTTTTCAGATAAGAATTTAAAATAATTTTGTACACCAGATAAGTAATAATAGATAAAATATCTTAAATAGCATATTATTGAAAAAATTTAAGTTTTAAATCGACTTAGAAGTTTTTTTTTTGGCTTTAAGGTTTCGCGGTTTTCTTTTATATTTTCGTGTGTGTGTGGAAAAGTGTGAATTGTAGACTTTATGGAATCGATTTAATAATCGATATTGATATTGATATTGTTAAGTTATAGTTTTAATATGAAATATAGTGAACTTAGGTTAAAATAAATGTGTGTGGGAGTTGGATCTGACTTGTTAGATTCGATTTGGGATAATATTAATATAAATTTAGTAGATTGATCTGAAGAATTAAATTTTGTTATTGTAATTTATTTGTATGAAGTTCAAGTTGAGATTTAATTTTACATTTTAAAAACTTGTTTAATTTTTTGTTTTTTACGAGGGAATGAAAATCTCGAAACCACCCATAGAAACTGTGCGATATTTCGTTGGGTGGTGTGCGACTTTTAACGCCCCATAACCACACCCTTTTTGAACAAAAATTTAGGAAGGAACCTGTGATACAAATGTACAGTTTTGTTACAGGAATGGGAATATGAAAGGATTGTGGGGAGGTTATTTGGGAATTGAGGATTATTGGCGATGGGGAAAACTTGCAGGGATATTGAAGAGAAAGGTGTTAATATTCTTCTTAAATTTAATTAAACCGTACACATACGTATTACCAACTTTGGGAAACACATTGGACGGAATATGATTCCATATGAATAGTAATATTTATCAAAGCAAATTATATATATGATTTGTAAAGTTGAAAATGTGATGCTGTAGGAAAGCGAATTTCACATCAGTCAACAGAAGCACGACGAATGCTCGTATCTCAAAATCTCGTTTTACAAAATATAGTTATTAGAACGCAGTTTTTTTGTATACTTCAGATAACGTAACAGTACATCCTATTAATTTCAAACTCTTAAGAAATTTATATCTGAAAAAAATAGGTCCATCTTTTTGATTTTGCAGCTATCCTGGCTAAAAGGTTCGGTTCGAGGGAATGACCACGAATTTAGTATGTGATATCAGACTGAGGATGCAATGTTTTTTGGATTAATAGACTTAATAGGGCTTAAAAGTTTAAAGTTTCTTAAAAACTGTTTAAAAGATATAAAAAGAATTAATATAAAATGAATAACTGTTTAAAATGTTATTTAACAGGTTTAAATTAATACTTATAACTCACAAATATATATGAGTCCAAAATGTTATAGATATGACTCAAATACAGTAAAAGACTTTAACTAAACCTAACTCATTTCGTTATAAAAATAATAATGATAGTTATGGGTTTCATACGTATGTTTGTATTTTAAAATGTCGTTTCTTAAAATCTGGTTTCTTAAAATCTTGTTTATTAAGAAATTATTTTATCAAAAATTCGTTAAATTTAAAAAAAAACGAGATTTTAGGAAACAAGATTTTGAGAAACAAGATTTTAATAAAACTAGATTTTAAAAAACGAAATTCTAACAAAACGAGATTTTAAGATACGAGCATTCGTCGTGCTCCTATTTACAGACTAATAATTGATGTAAAAAAAAAGGAAATAAGAAGAGGCTTAAGTAATATTAATTGTTTTTATGATAATAAGCTTTCCTTTTAAAAATGCATAATTTCATCTCGACTCACTTATTAGAATTACTTAATTTACGAAGTTTATATATTAATTATATTCAAACAAATTTTGTATATTTTATAATAGAAACTATAATTTAATTTGCAAAATAATTCAAATTTTATGTGAAAGAACATATTGCTATTTAATTTAACTTGAACTCTGTATTAATGTTTTTTTAATTTCTACAAATGTTTTAAAAAAGAACACTTTTGCAAATGGACTTTAGAAAAAGTTAAAAGATTAAATAAGATTAAAAAGACTGTTTTATCTTGGAAAATCTTTTTTAATTTTCTTTTTTATAATTAATTTTCACATGTATAAAATATTATTTAACTTCTTTATTATATTTAAAAATTTTCAATTCAGTTTAAAAAAAAAAAAAAAAAACAAGAAAAAAAGAAGAAAGAAAATTGCAATAAAAAAGAAAATGCAAAATGTTTAAAACAATAGAATCTTAATTAAATTTTTCAATTTGAGAAAAAGATTCTAAAAAAATGGAAAATGAGTCCAAAATGATAAGAGGAAAAAAATTAAATCAAAAACAATGAATGTACATATGTATATAATTTATATAATGAAATTATTTTAAATTAAATTAAATGAATAATATAAGGTTTGACATGAAAAATTTTTAGAATATTATACTCGTATGTATTATGTACATATTTGAAATTTAAAGTTTATTTCTATTATAAGGATTTGGTCTAAGTCAGTGTTGTTTATATAAGCTGGCTTGTCGATATAAAATGACTATCTGTATTAATGCAATCATATTAAAACTTTATTATTTCTTTGATTTTACTTTTACAGCCTCTTTAAATCACCCTAAAGTCGAGTTTAAGGATTTGATAGTATTCGTATTCTAAGACTTAAAACTTTCTCTCAAAATGTTCAATACATATTTAAAATCTAAAAGCATTTCCAACTTGATATTAATCTTATGTAAAGCGCAATGCCTTAACAGAATTGTAAGCTAAAGAGTCTTAAGTTAATCGCTTCATTGTTTTATTTTAACTAAAGAGTAGGGTATCCAAAATGGTATCCACATTTCTTCCCTTGAATAATTATTATAACTTAATCGTTAATTATACTCGACTGCAGCTATTGTATAAGATTATGAAACACTATTACACCTTGTTCCCTTTTTACGCAAATTTGAAATAACGTCATTTTAAAAAAATTATTTAATATTCGTTTTTCGCGATTGAATTTGAAATAACGCGATTTCAAAAAAGTCGCTTTAAAACGATTTGAAATTCCAAAAAAAGTTGTACCAAGAAAATAAATGATGTTTTTTTTTACGCGAATTTTTGCTGAACGTATTTATACTATTACGATATCAATTATTACGATATTAATTATTACTATTGAACACGAGAGGACTTGGTGTCGCAATCAAGACTTTATGACAGAAAGGATGACGTCATAACCACTTTAAGACATTTCTAGAAAGGACACATGCTTACACACATTATAATCCAAAATAGAAATTTGAATTATATGAGTATACAGTCGTTCGAATATAGGGAGTACATAAACATTTTGCTAACAGAAGTTTCGATACCAAAAATATATTTCCACATTTAATTTTCCCACTCATTCATTTTTGTACAAAAGTTTTAATTTAATTTTGAATTCAATTTAAAAAAAAAATATTAGTGATAAATTTATAATTACGAATTTCAAAATAATTGTCTTAATATTATAGACATTCAATTTTAAATCAAAAAAAAAATATTTAAAATAAATATTTTTGAACTGATTTTGTTTATATTCTACACTTCTACATTATGTACTCGTAGATTTGTAGAATGTTTAGATTGGATTGAATTTTCTTTTAAATCAAATAAAAAATATTTGAAATATTTATATGTATTGGTTTTTTGGATTATTAAAACATCATCTTTATAAAAGCAAATAACAAAATAAAATCTAAAATTCAGAGAAATCTTTTCAAATCCGATCATAAGGTTCTTTTTTTAATGCAATTCTTTACTAAATAAAAGAAAAATATCATTTTAAATTATTTTTAGTAAAAAGAAAATGAAAATTTGCATTTTTTTTTTTTTTTTAACACCCTGATAAAATTTAACATTAGAGATAAATTAATTTTCATTTTCATTATATATATATATATATATATATTTAGTTATCTGTAGTTCTCTATATTAGAAAATTTATTTATTTTTAAAAGTTCTTATAGAAAATTACGAAAAGTAACAGTGCTTTCTAAAAGTATTGAAATGCAAATATATCTTGTTAAGCTCAATGAAAATTTTAGCGGAAGAGTTTTGTTGCAAGAAGAGTTTTGGAGGATACATTCTCAAAGTTTCCGAAATTATTGCTAGACCATGAGATTCTAAATGGCGTTGGCAGAAAAATCTTTGCAAGGTTTTAATTAAAATACACTATTAAGGATCTTCATAATTGGAAATTTTTGAGATACTTTAGATATTTTAGTTAGATTCTTTAGTACTAGAAGATTTAGAGCAAAATATCAAACGCCAAATGAATTTTAAGTTGAAAATATATGAGAAAACAAGCTTAGAAATTTAAAAAAAGGTTATTTTCTGCAAAAAAAGCTATGGAAAGGAACTAATTTTTTATTGAGCCCTAAGAAAACTTTATTTGTTATAGGTGCTCAATATTTGACAACACTTAAGTGACAAAAATCTATTTCGCCCAAGATCACTTATTAAATAAAATAAATAATCTTTTTTTATTATTTAAATTATATTGTTATATAATTATATTAGTTTCTTTAAGTAAAATTTATCTCAATATAAAAAATAACATACGTCATAAAGCCTGTGAAATCCATATAAAAGCTGAATGAAATACATATTTTAAAAAATTTTAATTTATAAGTTATGTGTTTATTACTCTTCACTTTAATATTGATTTCACATGTTTTATGGCATATTTATGGAGATAATATATTTAAAGAAACTCTTCAAAATTTATATATGTATATGATTTTTGCCAAACAGTTATTCGAAAGTGACATTTGAATATTTCGGGATTTTTTGCGAAATGAGTTTACCACCAAATCATATTAAAGTTCACTGGATTCTTACAATGTAAGTTTTGGGCAACTGTTCCAGATTCACTCTATAGCACCTGAAATTAAATAGAACAACACTCATTTTGAAATCTAAGTCATATATAAGTTAACTATAAAATGTTATTTACAGCATAAACTTAAACTTTTAATCTGTACTGTATTTATTTTGTATTATGTGTTCTATTCTGCATAGACTTTCATTTCTTATTTGATTTTTGACTTAAAAAAAAAAAAATTTAAAATTTAAAATAGGACAAATTTAAGCCAATTATAATTTAAAATTCAAACATAATATATATATTTTCATAATAATAATATAATCATTATATATAAACATTTACACATGTATATATACATTTATTTGCCAATTTTCGATATCTTTAAATACACTCATGTATTTTACTATATTGCATTATTATTAGCTTCTCTACTAATATTTAAAATTTAAGATAAAATAGATTAAAAATGAATTATAAAATTTGGTACAATATTTTTTTTAATTTAACTGGTATTGATTTCTGAGGGGTTTCTAATATAATAATGACTTTTGTAGATATTAGACTTATATAAGGTATGTTCAAATGCAGATATTTATTAAATAAACTTTAAAATTGAAAAATTTAACTATTCCAAAAAATTTTTATTAAACTTACATAGTACACTATTTTCTTGTTAAATTGTTTGTACTTTTTCTTTTGTATTTGTATGTGTGTATAGTGTTACATAATATTGTTCATAAGAATATTTTATATAAATATTTTTAAGTTTAAAGCCTAATATGAATTTAATTGAAGGTAAATTTTCTTTCAATGTGTTTCTAAGTATTTTTCTTTTCCAAATTTAATTCAAATATTAAACATATATTCACACATTGCATATTAAATCTGTGGTCACATGAAATTATTTCTTAAGTGGAATTAGGTAATTTTAAGTTGTTGTCTAATTGAGACTGTATCCTATAGTACTTTATCTACGTCCTCGATTTATTTTGATTTGGAATCATGAAGTAAGGATGGGTTGTGTCTGAAATCTCGGTTTATTAAATCTCGTTTTCACAAAATCTCGTTTTTTTATTGAAAAATCTTGCTTTTTAATAAAATCTCTTTCTTAATTGAAAAATCTAGTTTTTAAGGATTTTTGAGTTGGATATAAAACCAGAATTATCAGCTTTTATCAGAATATAATCATCATTATAGGTTCATCAATGAACCGAACGTATTTGATGAACCTCCTTCCCAATGAGGACTCAAATAGCATTTCAAACTAAAATTTTATTTATAGATCTATTCACAAAGTTCTGAACTTATTTTAACTCTCTGAAAATTATCAGCACTTTTTTTTATGTAGTATGCCGTTAAAATCAGAGTTATAGCTATATAGATTCACGTTCAGGTAACTCAAATGCTAGCTTAATTTTAAGCTAATTTTGATTTTTGCTTGAATTGAACGCAACTCAAATAAGCACAAACTCATTTAAAATTTAAATTCATCTATTATAAATATTTCAATACAACAATGTTCCTAAACTTCAGCTCAACTCGACCAATTCATGCTTAACTTAAATTTGGGATCATAAGATCAACATTTGAGTTAGCTCAAGCTTGATTCAGCTTAACATGTGAGCTTATGAGTGTAGCTGAAAATATAAACTAGATCAACTTTTGAGTTAAGTTTGAAAGTTTTGCTTGGGAGTCTTACAACCTTGCTTAGTTTAAAAAAATAAAAAATTCAATCTAACATTTACATCTTTCTCGCACTTAAAATTAATTAAAAAATCTTTTAAAAGTTTTTGTCTTGTGACCACAGACATTTATTTGTTTATATTAGTATAAGTGTATGCGTATTCAGATCTATTTGTGTTTGATTAGTACTTAATTTGGATAATTATTTTGTGTGTGTGTACATACAAACAAATCCATATGTATATGTATTTAATAAATAAAATTTATAGTGAGATTAAAAGGTACTAAGAATTTTATTTATTCATATTTATTTTTTTTATATTATATATGTAGGTATATAAAAATAATTATTCTTTATTATTACTTAAATTCTTAATAATTTCTTTTTATTTAATTTTTTAGTTTATTTTTTTTTAAAATATTTTTTTTTTTTGCAAAATCTTTTAAGATTTAATTAAAATATAAACTATATATAATTTTTTTAAGAATTATTAAAAAAAAATATGAATCTTTAATTTTATGAAAATTTTTTTAGGGATTTGAATATATTTTTAAATAAAAATTTGTTATATTTTATTATTATTATTATTGAAAAAAATTAGAAAATGAAGTGGAAATTTAAAATTTAATTTAATATTTTTTCTAGAGATTTTTAAAAGGACTTTTAAATTTAATAAATAAAAAGAATGTTTCTTAGAAGAGATTAAGTATTTATTAAAAAGTGATGCAGGGAACTGGAAGTGGTTTTGATTATTCTGGTTTTGGAGTTCTTAAGTGACTATTTCAGTAACATTTTAGTCCTTCAATTCAGCTAGACGTCTTGCTGTTCTCCTTTAATAAAAGCTTGATTAAAATGCAATTCTTAATTAAGTTTTATATTACAGTTACAGGATCTAAGGTACACTTTTATAACTAGGATCCTATTTACACCAACGCCTTGTCACTTATCTTAAAAATTTTATTCACCTAAACCAAATTTACTAACAAATCGATGAAGTGTGATTAGTAAAAACCATCACTTATTAAAATATTATTATTTGATTAGTGAATAATAGTTGGCGCATAGATCACCAACTATCAAATAATCAAATATGTTTAGTTTAATATGATTTTGTTGCACCAAAACTATACCTTATGAAATTTAGATAAAAAAATTTACTAATCATAAAATTGATTACTTGATTAGTGATTTGAGTTTGAAGCAATAGGACTTGGTTATAAAATTACAATATTGTAAAACATACGGTTATATTGTAATTAATGACAATTCATATATCGTGCCTCAAACTTTTAGTATATTTGGAAATTAAAAGAATCCATTATAAGATAGTTGCTAACTGATCTTCGACGAAGTAGAATGATCTAGACTGATCACTAGACAGATCTGAGTTTCTTTATTTCTTTAAATGACTTTAATTACATAATCGATTCTCTTATGTTTAAAAATGCTTTATTCTGGCTAAATTAGTGAATTTATATTGCAACTTTTAGTAGTGAAATAGTATTAGACTGCTCAGTAAATCTAGAGGGCCCTATTTTATTCTTCAATATTTTCCAGGAAATTTTATTACTTTTAACTTCTATATTGTATAACTTAATAAAATAAATAAAAATAATAATTTCCCTTCAACAAATATAAAAAACCAAAGTTTCTAAAGAAAAAGTCATTTAAATTTGTGTCAAAATTTTCCACATTGCTCGAAGCTATTTCTATTAAATTGCAGTTATTTAGAAGCTATGTGGTTACTTAAATGAAGTAATAATTTTCTTTAGAATGCATCTCATTAAATTTTTTTGTTTTGTTAAATTAATTATAAAAAAATATAGAAATTTTTTAAATTCTAACATATCCTGTGACATATCCTTTAAATATTTGTAAGAAAAAAACACTTTCTACTATATAATTAATAATATATCCTGAAAGTCATAAAATCCTTGCAAAAATATAAAATTAAGAAAATAAGATTCATTCATAATTTTATCATTTAATATTTTTTCATTCATTTTTTAGTTATTTTTTAATACATGTACACATACTTAGATACCCCTCTGCCTTTATAAAGCTATATATAATTCAGAGTTTACATATACTCGTATATGTTGCAATGAAATAATTATATTTTGCATAATTCTTCCAGATGCTCTAAATGAATAATGTTTTTTTTTTTGTGTAAGGTACATATCCTGTATTTTGCACTTGTGTTATGCAAAAAAATAAAATAGAAACCTCTTAAATACATGAATTCAAGTATTTAAGAAAGCACTAAAACAAAAATCCAAAATGAAATTTATAAGAATTAAGAGAGTCACAAAAAACTAACATGCAATTAGTGCTTTTTTTTTTTATTTTGTTTTTCTTTTAACCATCCCGCAGGGGTTAAAGTTAGGGGCTTATTATACATATACATAAGAATGTGTATATTAGAGACCAACATCATAATTATTTTTTCATAAAATATTAAGAATTAAATTATTTGAATATACAAGTATATTGTTTAAGAAATATTTTTTAATTTATTTTTGATGTTAGGGGTTGGGTCTAGACTGTTTGTCCATTGCAGAAAAATTATGCTAAATAAGTTGATATTCAATGGTATCAAAATATTTTATTCCAATTTTTTATTGAATCGCAATTCAATATATTATGCATTTATCAAAATATACAATGTCTAAATTCGGCTTCGAGAGGGTATAACACTCAAGTTTGGACTAATGTACCACAAAGTTTTTTGAGTTAGCTTGGCAAATTCCAAAAAAGTCGCTTACGACTAATGGTTGCTGTGAAAATTCTTAATTGCTCATAACTTAAAACATGTTTTTTACCTCCTGTTACCTCCTGTTAATAACTCTCTCTTCTTGGACCGTTTTCCTTATAGTTTGTAAAAATTCCAAGCGATCCTCTAGACTGTATAGGTTTGTTTCCAACAGTCTTTGTTATTACCCTAGAAGTTTTACTTTCTTGCCCCTTTTGAACTGAAGCTTCTTTGATCAATTTTTTGAATAAATGCCAGCTTGATTAATTAATCGAGCTCTCGTTATATGCCTTTCAATTTTCTTTTTTAAAATAAATTTATCATTTACGGCTTCTCCAAATACGTTATTACTTACTCTTTATTTTGCAAAGGGAATGACTTCTTAAGTATTAAAGCAAAAATATACATATATAAAAAAAAAAATTGAGATATTGGAACAAAAGAAACCGCAAAATTTTTTAATTAAAAATGAACGTAAATTATCGCGTATAATAAATTTTAATTTTTTTTTTTTTTTTTAATATTATTAAAAGATATGTATAAAAAAATGTTCATAAGTTTAATATAATTTATAATATTAGTATATAAGATATATATATATATATATAATATTTAATTATTTTTAGACCAGGAAATTAAATTTGTTCATTTAACAGGATTCATTAACATGCTCTTAACACTTTTATTTTTTATTTATTTTAACTAGCTTTTAAAATTTGGAATCATTTTTATTTATTTTTATTTAACTGTCTGTCTGTATAACAGTTTCTTATTAAATAACGGGACATTAATTTAAAAATGCAGGAGTTAAATAACGGGAAATTACTAGTTTTAGGATTTAGGTGGTATTAACAGTAGATACATTTCGTTTAATCGCATATATAACTTTAAGTTTAAAAAATTAATTTAAATTGCATACTTTAAGGGGTTATTGCATCTTTAGTTCCTCGATCTCGTTATAAAAGAAAACTTATGTGATTTTCATTTATTTTAATCAGTTTCATAGGTTGTTTATTTTATTTTTTCATTGCCTGCCATGGCTATGTATTTCCGAATGAATAGCTGAATTGCTGAATATAAGCAGTTAATGAATTTATGCAATATTCTACAATCTTAGTTGAAAATTATTCTTAATATTATTTACCTAATATCAACGGTTAATTAGGATAACGGTTTATATTATTTTTCTATTATAGCAATTTAAAACGGTACTTTGAAAATATCTTGTTTGCATAAAGTTTTTATAATAATTGCGGTAATAAGTTTTCATAAGTATTGCATAAGTATCTTTAGTAGATTTTGCATCTATATATGTTTTATTAAATCGTCTATATATTAGCATATTTATATTTTATGTACCTAAATAAATTTTTTGATGTTATGATTTACCATGTCATAATCAAGAAATAAGAATTTCATATTAAATTTATAATAGTTTGGTGTTAAAGTTGCGGTGTGCAGTGGAGGGCACGAAATAAATAGGAAAACAAAGATTTTAAATGATTCATAGGAAAAATACTAATATATGAAGGGAAATATATACCATCGATATAAGTTTAAGTATTCATAATTTAAAGGTAGAATTTATTAAAGAAACACAGAACAGGTTGTTTCAAATGAATGCAAATATACAAATATTTTGCATCATTTTAGTTTATGGAAAGGAAGAATTTCTATAATGAAATATCTTAAAAATTCACTTTGAGAATGAATGAAATTTTATGAAATATTAATTTGTTTCATTTATGAAAAATACACGTTTATTACGAATATTGAATCTTTCTACATTGAAAACAAAATATCTAAAAGATATTTTTAAGAATTTAAATGAAAAATGCAAAATATTTATGGAAATTTGAAATTTTTTTTTGGAAAATCAACAATTTGAAAGATTTGAAAAATTATGGAATGAAAAAAATTTAATTTTATATTAAATTATAGATTAATTATAGATTAATTAATCCATCATACATTATACATTTTGTATTCGAATTATTTATCAAGTCCTTCTGCCTTAATATAATAATTTAAATTATATTTAATTGACTGAATAATATTACAGTATATCAAAATTAAGATATTAGTATTATATAGTTATTTTATTCCAATTCAAAACGTTTACATTAAACTTTGTATCCATAAAACAAATACCAAATCTTAAGTATCCCTAATTTTAAAGTATCTTTTATTCTAAAAAGGATGCGATCTCTCCACCTTTTTAAAATTAAAAAAAAATTATATTTTATTTTAAATATTAAATTTTACAATATTAACTAAAGACCAATAAATATTTTTCATTTTTACATTGAATTTATTTTTTATTTCTCTAATTTCTAACTATTCTAATAGAAAAATTCTAAATTGTAACCATTAAATAAATGAAATGGGATGAAACAAAAAACTTTCTCGATTATTTTACTACAGAAAAAAAAATTTAGAAAAACTTTTCTAAACTAAAAATAACGGTTCATAAATTTTCCACTCCATCTATGATCACTCGTCATTAACATCATCATTATAGAGTCATAAATATATTATATTGAGTAGAACATTTTTTTTTCTGAAAGGATGAGTTGTAGTTAAAAATGATTCTATGAGATACAAAATGGTTGGATAAAGACAAAAAAATTTTGAAAAAACAAGTAACGAAAAATAAAGGGGTTTTAAAAGGAGTGCATTTTTTAAAATTATATTTTAGCACTTTTTTGAATTTTAAGAAAATATTTTCCAATTAAGAAAAGCTTTAAAGAAGTTGAGAAATATAATTGGAGCCTTAATTATTGCATATTACATTAAAAAGAATTGAACATTTATTCAAGTTACAGTTGGTTTAAATACTGCTAATTTTCAGATTTTTTTCCAGACCCCTTACATCTTCTATACGAAGAGCCATGCTAAAATTTTTTTTTTGAAAAACTTATACTTAACTTTTCAGATCTAACTCCTCTCGAAATTTTAAGCAGTCACTCATAACTTGTTTGCAAGATATAATTATAAAAATTTTGCCAAAATTGCATTTTCTATAATGGTGATTTAAAGCACCGTATGATAACACTATAAATTTTTTTAGGAGTTCCATATATTTATAAAGTTCATATAAATTGTCGTATCAAGTTCACCAGATTGTAAACATATATACTTGTATATATAGTAGCTTCAATTTAGTACTTTTCTGAGCTTCTGAGCTACATAATTCATGGGGCTACGGAAAAAATGTTTCCATTAGGTTATTTTTACAATACCTACCATTTCTTAAAAATTATTTTCTTTATTCCGAACCATGTAAAAGTTTTGTTGACACATCAGCGAACGGAAAGACGGACAGAATGAGTAAATTTTTTCTAAATTTTATTAAAAAAACAAAAAAAAACAACTTGAAGAAAGACAAATTTAGCGGAAAAAATAAATGACCAGTAAGAGAAAAAAAAGTTTTCTTTTCCAGTTAATATCTATAAATTTATAACAGTAAAACAATCAAAAAGTCCTGAAAGGACATCAAAATATTATTTTATTTTTATGTTTATTTGATTTGATTGTTTTTTTTTTTTTGTTTTTGACAGAAAAATGTCTTTTAAAAAATATTAAATTATATATTTTATCACATGGGAAAGGTTTGAATTCGAGTGGATATTTAAGAACTGATACTCTTAATAGTTCCTTGAAATAAAGTCAAATGAAATAAATCCAAAAAGCGATTTTTTTAAAAACACAATAGATAATGCCAATAATTAAAATGAAATTAAATCAAAAATATTTTTTTAAAGGTAATTTACATTGTAATAATTTTGTACTTGAGTAATATGGTATTCTATATCAGTGAGTTATATTATTTAATTGAAATATTTGTTTACATTTTTTATTTGTTTATATTTGTATATTTATTATTTATTATTAAGGATATATAATTATTAATTAAGCCATTAATTTGAACCCAAAGGCGAATGGTAGCTGAGTCGAGTTGAAAACCAGATAAAAGTTTTTTTCGGCACTCTAACCACTGTGCCACCCAGCCGTTAAAATTGTGTGTATAAACGCAAAGAAATCAATATAAAAATTCTGTTAAAGGCGTATACCACTATTTTACAACCAACTCTAATAAACCCTTTAACTAATTTTTTATATATATTTAAAAGTTATTAACTAATTTAGTTGAAGCTGCTGTCCCAAAACTCCCACTAAACAAATTTTTGAAACTAGATTTAGCATCCAACACTGAAATATAAAGAATTGTATGTTAAGTTAAGTTAAAAATTCGGTTTTTGGCTTTATTTCAAATATGACAATGAAATAAAGTCAATTGGTTTTATTTCATTTGACTTAATTTCAGTGAACCCTCTTAATGGTTCTTCGAGACTATGAATAAATAAAATTTTCTGATAAATTAATTTCAAAAGAAAATATTTATTTGTTTTTAAGTTTAAAATTTATTAATCTTGATTTTGATTAACTTATTTGTAATTGATACAATTGTTGAATATGTGAGTTAACGTATAAAATGATTTAATTTAGTTATACCATGCTCAGAGGTCTGTAAGTTCTTAATGTAAGTTAAATATAATGTCTTGGAAAGGGTCGGGTTCTTCATGGAATTTTTTTTTTAGATATTTTTTTTTAAAAAATCCAATAAACTTAATTGATTGTGGGAATTCCGTTACTTCAACCCCTTTAATAATATTTCTTTAATAGAATTTTTTACTAAATTATTTTTCACTTTAGTTTTTTAGTTGTAATTCTATAGAATGAGATAGGGATGAAAGCAATGACGATAATGGAGGAGGGTTTTAAATATTTTATAATAACAATTTAAAAAACTAATTTTATTAAAATAGTTTAAAGTTTCTGAATCTCTTTTTTACCCCTTGGCTTTCCAGTTTGTTATTCAATAAATTATGTGAAGGGCTTATGACGTTAACCAATTAAATTGTCCTAGGAAGAAGTTGAATTCAGGCATTAAATCTATCACTGCAAAGCGAGTATTTTTGAAGTGAAAAATAAATAATTTACAAATTTATCAGAATTTAGCACAATTTAAGAATGTAAAATCATAGTTCAATTATTTTAAAACTTGTATGTTATATCTTCGTATTCTAAAAGCAATTTCGTATCTTCAGGTTGTATGTAAATTCAAATGAAAATAAAATGAAACCTTTAACTATAAAATTAAAAGGCTAGATATTTTAAAAAATTCCTGTCATCTGGAATTATTTACGATTAGAAAGTGTATTTAGGAAAAATTTTAAATTAATCTATAAATTTTATATGAAATTCAGTGAATCTATTTTGTAGTAAATAAAAATATAAAATTTATTGAGTAGAGCTGAATTAAAATTGCAAACCAGTTACGAACGGTAAATTTATTGAGTCGATTACGTGCTCCCCTCAAAAACAAAAAATGGATAAAATAAGTTTTTTTTCTTTAAGTCCAATTTGTCACAATTGACAGCTAAAGCAAATTTAAAAATTCTCTGAAGTTTTAAAAAATCAAAGTAAAGTACAAATTGTTAAGTGACAAGCTCTAATGAGTTTAATTAACAATTGATCTAAAACAAAATCAATAAATAAAATTCATAAATATAAAACAAAATTATTACCTAAGTGTGTATGCTATAATATATAATTAAAATCTTGGGATTCGGGTTCCAACCTATTCAAAACATATCTAATAAAAAAATATATCGTAAAATTGTATAAGTATATCGTAATAGTTTATATCGTAATATTTAATAAGATCATTAGGATAATAGATGGTCCATTAAATTTAGTATTTTTTGAGATATTCATAGTTTTATAAGTACAATTACTACAACCGAGTAATTAAAGGCTTAAGTGAAAACAATTATTAACAAAGTTAAAGCTAAGTGTAATATGACTTGGGGAATATCCTATATTCCTTACAGAAGTGAATAAGGAATCAAATGTAAAAAAAAATCAATCCTAATATAAACTTTGGTTCAAAAACCAAAACTGTTTTTCTTACAAAAAAAACGCCTCATCACAGATTTGTATATACAGTAAGGCCACAATAAATTAACAAAATACGTATTTGCTTTAAATAAGTATTTACCTACCACATTATATACATACATGATACAGATATTTCATTGAAAAATTAAATTAATTTTTCATACTTGAATGACCCAAATTATTAATATCCTATAAGGGAATACTTAATATTTTATATAATTATTATATGAATTTTTATTCTAGTTAATATTTGGGAGTTTCGGATGTTTTTAAATATTAATGTTTACAAGGCTGTTGGATATTAAAATACTTCATTTATTATATATTTTTTTTTTTCATATTTATTAAAAAATAATATTATTTTCTCCAAAAATTATTTCAGGAAAATTTATTGCATCGATTTGTAAACATCTATATTTTAAATCTAAAATTTATTATTAAAATATTTTCAAATAAAAACATTTTTATTTAAAAAAAAAAATAAATTTTAGTTAATGCTATAGTCGAAATTAATTGCTAGATTTCTGTATAAGACATATAATTTGTTAAATATTTTGTTACTGTGTTTTTTTTGTGTTGTTTTTATTTCAATGAAAAATTTGAATCTAATGTAAATTTACATATTTTGTTTAACTAGTATTTTTGTATATTAGTAGTTTTGGTTAACTTTATTTAGGCTTGCCAAAGGGGTTTACCTGGTAATTCAAAAATATATTAAAATATTCTAAAATTTTGTTTTTAATTAAATTTTAACGAACGATATGAAGGTATTAGCTTTTTTCAATTAAGTGAGTTTTATTAAATTTTGAGTGAAATTATTTTAAAAATTGTACTCAAAATAATTTAATAAAGTTGAGCAAATCATAGGAATTAACGCAATTAGGTTTAGAAATTAAATTATATAAGAGATGCACCAATTAGCTTACCTTTAGAAATTTGCCATGTTCTAATATAAACTTTTTAATTAATTTAGAAATGCAAATTTAAAATAGCTGGTAGCGAGTTAAGATATTATTTAATTTTAAGATTTTTTGAAAATTTAATTTAAAATCTAATGATATTAGCTCATTTACTTCGAAAATGTCATATTAAATCAATTAATTTGCATGCCTGTAAGTTGTTGAGCATTTCGAAGAAGTTCAAATTAAAGACCAATTAAGCTTCAAGTTTTTTTAATTAAAGAATTGAAGTTTACTGAAGAACATAAGAACTACAATTATAAATTTGTATTTTATTTGACTAGAACTTAACTAAAAACAACTATATGATGAGGAATCTTCTGGTCTAAAAGAATTAGGATCATGGAGCTCTGAAAGATGACCAATAATTGTAGGAGAAGAAAATATATGAATAAAAATTTGGAAAATAATAGGTCACATTCTAAGAAAATCTATGAATAATAGACACAACAGTGCGTGGGATGGGGGCAGAGAGAAAAATATAAATTTAGACTCCCTGGGAAGTATGGCAGAGGTCAGTTAGAAAAGAGATGGAGAATAATGTGTAAGATTTGGCCGAAATTTAACAGCTTACCCAAAAAAGGGTTAGATGGCAGGTCTTTGTAGAAGCACTATGCTCCCAACGAGAGTTAATAAGGAGAAAAAAAACCAACTATTAAATTTTAATTTGACCCGCAACTGTAAAACCTACATTTCTAACATTTTTCATACATTTTTTAACAAAAACCTATTTAAGATATCAGAGTTAAAACCAGTCCTAATTCGGAATTACACAAATATATGTGGGTTTTAATTTTAACTGATTATTAACCTCACAATTTTTGTTCTCTAATTTACTTAAGTGCTTTAATTCATAAAGGACAATGTGCCCACTGGCATTAATTCCAAAAGTTTTTAAGTTGAAGTTCTCAAACTTTATTTCCTCGATCCTGCGCCATCCCTTCAATTAAAACTACCATTCCTTCTGGATATACTTTATTTGTACCTAAGAAATAAATGCGTTAGACAAATTCTCAAAATTATGTTTGGCAATCCAATGATTTGGACCAATTTCATTGCATCCAAACTAAAACCAATTCAAAAATAAAACAAAAATTAATAGAAACTATAATCCATTATCGGACCACAAATATTTTTTTTAGTTTTTAAACATATTTAATTCAAAAATTTATTGACTTTTAGAAATATGTATATATATATATATATTTTGTTTTGCTTTTAACTCATATATTAAATTTTATACAATGTACATATTGCTTATAGTATATTATGTGCACATATACTCTTATATACTCATATTAACGCTTGTGGCCATGTTAAATGAACAGAAAGCCTAAAAAAGTGGTGTTTTTTTTCCACTATTTTGCCACAAAATTTGTTGTTCATGGTTATTGTCACTATTTGGTTGTTTTATAATGTTCAAGATTGGGGAGCTGTAATGCATTTCAGCCCATAAATCAAATGGTATTTTTTTTTTAAATGGATTTCCAATTTTTGTGTTGTTGTTTTTCTTTTTTTTTTTGGAATGTTAAGCATAACCACATTTCAAGTATAAAATGTGGCAAAATGTAAAAAAAAAAAAAAATAACCATATTTTAATATCAAATAAAGTTAAAAAAATTCTAATCGTAAAAAATAGGTCTACTGGAATTTTTTTCATAATTTTTATACTAACTATATATTGTGTAATACAATGTTGTAATTGGGCTTGCTTTTAGGACCTGCAATTAGATTGTTTCCACTAGATTATGGACTAGTTTAAGCACTTCGAATAATTAAAGGAATTCATACAATCTAAAGAATTTAAACTGTTATACATAATATCTTCTTATTAAAACAAACAAATATATATGCAGGTACTGCAAGTGCTAAACTAAAGTATTTTTTTTGAATATTGTTGATTTATTGAATGCGGATACGATATGTAAGTAAAAACATTAAGTAGCCTACAAATCATTTGAGGTTTCAGTGACTATTAAATAAGGAAAGTGCAATTATTAAAATTTTTAATTTAATGTTTTAGGGAAAACTTATGAAATTTAATTAATTTAATAACTATATTTCCAATCGTTTAATTATGTAATCTTGGAATATTGCGATTATATAAATAGATTTAAAAAATTATAATATATTGGATCCTTTTTAGGACTTAAAGAGAGCTACAGAAAAACCATTATGTCTAAAATAGAATTTTTAAAGATATAAATAATCATTAAGCTTACATAATTATTTAATATTTAAAATTAACTAATAATTATATTTTTGAAGATAAATTCGAATTAATTATTGCTATTCCCTATTAAATATTTTTTATTGAATTAAATGAAAATCTCAGTCCCTTAATCAACGTACACTGACTTTTGCCAATATCACAAACTCAAAAATTTCAAATTTTAATCTAAAAACGAAAAAATTAGCAATATCAATTTAAGACTTTGGCTGCAAAGGCTATTATGGAACCTCTTCTTTAATTTTAGTAGATATAGTTTCCATTATTCACTTGGACATAGGGTATTACTATTTGAAATAAAACGCTTCAATCGGTTTGTTGTTTAAAATTAAAAAAAAAATTCATTCAGAACCGATTGCATATTTTTAGGCGGATATTAAACTTCAAATAATAATCAAAATTTTTTATTTTTTTGATAACACTTAAAAATTTTCAATTTTATTTTTAAAGGACAAGTTATTTTATATTTTTTTTAAATATACAAAGTTGAATATATACAATACTATATTAATATCGTAGAATTATTGAAAATTTACAGTTATTTTAATATCTTTTATATTTTTCTATGACCACGAACAGGATACGTCAATCATAGTTTTAAAAACTTCAAATCTAAAATATACGTTTTTTAAACAAAAAATTTTGAAAATTTGAAAAAAAAATATATAAATTTCAAATATTTAAAATTTTCGAATGTTAAAAAGAGCTCCATTGGAGATGAATAAGTACAAATTTTTACGCTATTACGAATTTTAGAGACTACCATACCTTATTTGGAATATTTTATTTGGATTCTCTATGTATATTCTTATAATTTAATAATTCCTTTTTTTTCCACTCCTATAAGTAGGGCATTCACCAAGTCTATTGAGACTGAGCTACAGTTTATTTAATCGTTATATTTACTAAGCCGTTGATTACTGGGCTCTAACTATTGTATAACATTATGAATACACATGTGTTAATTTTGTGCGTCATCTATTATCTTACTCAAGAGTTATTTACCTATTTTTATTAAGTCTTATTTTATTTTAAGATATAAACTATTACGATACAATTATACAATTTTACGATATTTTTTTCATTAGATATGATCTGACAGGGAGTTTTAAACCCAAAACCTTCTCCATGAAAGGCAGCGTCACTACACCATTGGTTATTTAATTTAATAATAATGATAGTGTTCAACATTGTAAGTCGGTTTAAGCTTTTTTAAACAAAATTATTAAAGGTGGTCAAAAGGTTTTCTAAAACAGTTTCACATACAAAATTTAAACTTAAACTAAATATTAAATCTATACCATAATAAATTTCAAAAACACAAATATTAAAGTTATCATTCAAATATTAAAGGTATCAATTTTATCAATGAATTATTACATATTGTAAAATGTTGGGTAAAAATTAAAAAAAAAAAAAAGTTAAAACAATGGAAGTAGGGAACAATTCAGACAAAAAAAAAACAAGTTTGATTTAACAGCCTAAACAAACTTTTCTAATCAATAACTTTTGTATTTTTGGTTACAAGGAAGTTTGTTAAAAAAATAAAAAAACATTTTTTGCTATCGTCAATGATTAATGAATTTTCGAATTGAATAAAAAAAGTTCATTTTGACTTTATCTAAACAAATGTAGGTGTTAAGTATTAAAGTTTCCCGTTTAGAATGTGTTAAAGGGGAGTAACAGCTTCAGTTTTTTTAGTCCATTTTGTCTCCGACCACTTAAATTAACAATCCAAAAGCGGGGGTTTTCCAAAACTAATCTTGAGTATTTTCTAATATCGAGTAGTTCCGTATTGAGTATTCTTTAATATAGAGTAGTAGTATCTCGAGTATTCAACATTTACAGTTTACTAGAAAATTCAATACAAAATTTCATGACTCCTTAAAAGATAAAAAAGACTTCATTTCAAATAGGAAGTAATTGAAACTGATTCAAAAAGTTTCCTAGACAACGTCAAACATGCTACATTAGTATAAGGTGCTCTTTAAGCCATTGAACATCAAATATGTTAAGACAAGTTGTTAATTTAGACTAGCGGAACGTTTTTAATTTTTAGGAATGCAAAAGGGTTGTTTCATCTTACGATTTAAAAAGTATAGAAGTTATCTATAAAGTTCAGTACAAAGTAAAGTACATGGATTCCGAGCCATTTATCAGACTAGTTGAATTGTGTTTTCAAATTAATTGAAAAAATTTTGATGATATTTCACATAGTTTTAGTGTAGTTCTTAAGAGTCATTTTGAACATCTTTAAGCTTTTCAGATCTAGAAAGATAAAGCAAATGGTCTTGATAATCTTCTAAAATATTAACCTCATCAGGCCCAAAATCACAAATATTGACATGCGAATATTTGACAAAGTTGTCCCAATAGTAACAAACAGTTTTATTTTTAAAAACCTTCAATTACTCTGCATTTTGATTTAATTGCAGGATTCACAATTTTTCTCCTGTAAATTGTGGGATTGTCAATTTTTATGAAATAGGGCACAGTTATTTTACGAGGTTTTGGGGTTAAGTAAATTTAAGTTTAATTTAATCAAAAACGAATTTTTCATCAAACTTAGAAAGGAAGTTGTAACATTTTGAGTTAGTTTTATTAAAATTTAATTGATAAAATGGACGAATGTATTAAATTTACTCTTTAGACAAAAATGGTGTTCAAACTCATTTTTAAGTCAAAAGTCAACCATAGACAAAATTTTGTAAATAAGGCATGGTCACTTGCATCAGACCAGTTCATTTAAATGCTTTTGTTTAAAAATAATGACTCTGTTATCCTTTTGTTGCAAGCTATATTTTATATTCAATGTTTCCTTTTTATCTTCAATTTAAATTTTTTTTCCACTCCATTTTATGTTTTTTATTTTTTTTTTAATTATTCAGGTCAGTTGCGTAACAATTGAGTTGATAACCCAATATTCAAGCTGTATTGGCTAAAAAAAAAAACAGAAAAAAAGCTATTGCATAACTATAAATTGTATAGAATTAAAAAACGAAATGTGTTTGCTGAGTTAGTTTCGATGTAAAGATGTGCAGTCATTTGGAATGCAACAAAAAAATGATTCAATTCGTTTTTTATTATTTTATTATTTTGTTAGACAGAGAATTTAGAAGTTTTACAGGTCATTCGAAAGATATAAAATGAAAACATGCACATGTTATTTGTGAAAATTGTTAGTTTTTTTTTTCATATTTCAATTTAATTTTTTTATTTTATATTAAAAGTTAAATGTTGTTATAATTGAATTGGGATTAGATAAATATGAAGAAAATAGGAATTTATATAGGATTGTTACTAATAAAGAGATTATTTTAAAATAAAACTTATGAAAAATTAAAGAGATTATAGTTATATTAATTAGTAACATTGTTTATCAATTGTGATAATTTGATAAAATTTGTATTTGCTCCGAAAATTGGAAAAAATGTTAGTAATTTAATTTTAAAAATGCAATAAAATTAATTTGAATTAAATTTAGAATTAAACTAGCTATTAATTAAAAATTTTAATATTTTTATAACATAAACTGTAAATACTAATTTTGTAATTGCCCTTAATAATTTACTTATGCATCGTTAAACTGCAGATTGTTTTCAATATAATATTGAAGCCATATTGAAGCCGAGTTGAATTGTCTTCGAATATATTATGAAAATTAATGATTCTTCAGAAATTGCAACACTTTATGGAATTTGTTTAAAAAGCACCATTTTAGAATTAGTTTTTTATGTCCTTGATTTATATTATAGAGGTACTATCCACGTAGGCTATATAGCACTAAACTTCTATCACTTTCAAATAAATTATCTTCTCAATGAATTGAAAAACTGAATTTTTGTGATTGGGTACGATGCCAAACAAGAAGCAAAACTGGTTTTAGGAGTTCATAAGTATATTTAAATGGCATAACTATGAGCTAAAGTTCTGCACAATTCTTATTTATCATCGTATTTACATATTTCATTAGTAGGAAATCATATCCTAGGTGGTTGGGAGTCACAAATCCCGAAGTCCCCAAAAAAAAAATGAAACAAGCCGTCAAAGCATATTTTCAAATATGTGATTAAGTTTTTAAATGCCTTTTCTATATTCGGAAGTGTATTAAAGTTGGTTTACTAAATCTGCATTTTAGGAAAAACTCGATTTTCAATATGGTTAATTGTTATGTTCTTTAAATTTCTCAAATACTAATTAATTGCTTTAATGCAAGATTTTAAATTATTTAGTTTATGCAGTTTCATGTCACCGGAGAACTTTTAGCCTACTCATTGTGAGTCATAATTTCCCCGAGACTTTTGTCATATCGCCTGCTAAAATACTTTTTATTTTTTTTTTATTTTTACTTTTTTTAAGGACAAAAACTTGTAAATAATTCTACCAATGTATGAATTGTTACAAATATATGAATTTTAACTTTTAACTAACACATAAAAGCACACATACAATTTTCAAATCAAGATAAGGTATTTATTAAATAAATTGAGATACTTTTTATAGAAATTCAGATTTGTTCTTTTCTGAAATTCAGATTGGGAATTTCCCTAAACGCCATAAAGAATGTGTATAAAAGATCTTGGGCTCACAACTCGCCTTTTTAAATAAAAATTTGGCTTGAACTCACTAATTATTTTTGAAAAAATTAAATTTGAGTTGTAGCCCAATTTAATGCTTATGACCAAAGTTTATTTTTTTTAATTCAGAATAATTTTAGGAAAAAGTAAATAATTTTTAAAATTACAAAAAAATGCAATTAAACTTAATTAACCTAGTTTTAATAGTAAATATTTAATTTGATTAGAAAATGCTATATTTAAAGTTCTTTCATAAAATTTAAAAAATTTTTTAATAAATTGTATAATCTGTTACTCCTTAAAAGGATAGGCATGTTCCACTCCCTTATTACATTGTATGAGATAAGGGACTGTTTATAAATAAATAAATAAATAAAATTTTTATTAAAACTTAATTATTTGAAATCTATATTGAAATATATTTTTTAAGCCTTATAAATTTAAAGTAATTAAAGAATATTAACAATTACTCCATAACTCAGTAAAATAATTGAATATTATATTTTGCCAATCTTTTTTAATATTTTTACTAAAAAACTAAAATTGGTACTTAATGTAGGCCCAAAATCTTATAGTCACAAAATTTACAATAAAATTTTAAGAACCATGAACTAAATAAAAAAATTTTTTATGAATTAAATTTTACATTTCGAAAATAATACTATAATATTCGAAAATTAGTTTTTTTTTTTAAAATATGCAGATACTTTTTGAATGAATAAAATTTAATTAAAAAAGATTTAAATTTTTTGTTTCAAAAAAATTCATTTGATTTTTAGTTTTTTTACAAATTTTCACAAATGTATCTGATAAATAAAATAAAATAATAATACTATTTTATATACACTATATATAGTATTATGGATTCATATATAACATATGCAAAAAAAAAAAAAACGGACAAAAAAAAAATTTTTAAATAAAAATGAAAACTTTCGCTCTTTAAAAGTTTCGAATATTTAACGAATTGTTATTCTTGTTTTTTTTTTTTTTTTGTAAAATCCTTGCATTTTATTTTTTCTGTTATTTAAATCCTTTAAAACCTTATTGTCCTTGTATTACAATTTAAAATAAAAAAAAAATATCATCATCATCATCAATATTACCTGTATATTACCTGAGTTACATATATCTTCACATATATTTTGCATACATTCAGATGTGTGTATAAGTTTTGTAGTATCACATATGATTGTATTTTATTTTGCATAATAAAAATATAAATAACGGTAAATATGGACAATAAAAAAAAAATAAACATTTTTTTTCGCTATTTTATTTTTGTTTTTTTTGTTTTTTTTTTATAATGTTGAATTAAAGCCAATGTCAGATACAGATATCATTGATAATGGATTCTATCATTTTTTTATTTTTATTGTCATTGTTTTTTTTTTTTTTTTGAGAAAAATATTTCAGTAAAAAAAAAACAAAAACAAAAAAAAAAAAAAACAAATGATACAAAATAACAAATAAAGAAAAACTATAAATTCATTTCTAATATATGCATACTTTTTTTTCAATATAATATAAGTACATATAAAATATAGTATTAATGTATTATAATTCAGTGGCGGATCATGATAATTTAACCAGGGTGTGCACAATAGACATCTTCACAACTGTATTCAAAAGAGCTTTCAAAGCATTTTATAATAAGTAAAACTTTTTATATTCTGTTTTGAAAGCTTTCAAATTAAATGCATACATTAAAAAATTATTATAGAATAGAGTAAATGAAATACAAAATTATTGTAGAATAGAATTATTATTATTATTATTATTAATATATTTGTCTAGAATGAGGTGTAACAAACGCATTCAATTAAATGTGTTTTGTTGGATGTGTTCAATTATTAAAAAATAAAATATTAATGTTTTGTTGCATGTGTTTTATTTTAGAAAATAAAATATCATAAATTATCATAAGCAGGCCAAAAAATATTTTATTAATTTTTAATAAAAAAAAATAAACAAAAAAAAATTTTTATTTAGTTTATGAAAAAATTGATTTCAGTTTTAAAAATCACAGAAGATTTTCTGGGAATTTTAAATAAATAGTAAATCATTTTTGTATTAAAAACTAAGACTATGCTTCACATGCACAGTTGTGTAGTAAGTCTTCATTAGTTTCAGTTAAAAACTGAAATAATGGCGAAGGCCGAATGTACGCTTTGTTGCGTTGCTTGCTTTTTGCTTTGGAAAGTAAATAAAGCCAGCAATGTTTCAAAGTAATTTCAAAGCTTGCCTCATCTCATCCCTGAAATAAAGCCAAATGAACTGCACTTTAGTAAACAAAGCAAATATATTTTTTTTACTTAATTAGATAGGTATAATAAAAAAAATCAAAAAATTAATTTGCATTTGATAATGCAAAACTCAATCATAATTCAATTTTATATCCATAAAAATAGGTACATAATTAAACATGTTGAGTAGGTACATTGTAGAATGTTGGCAACATACAAGTATTTCGATTTGAATCTAAACAAAGGTAATGAAACAATATACAGAGCTTAGCAACATTTTAAAAATATGTCTACATAAAGTTAATAGATGGAGAAATAGATCATTATTGAAATAAAATAAACCTATAAAAAAATTTCAAATCTTTTAACAAACAATTTTATCGAATTTAAATTTAAAAATTTAAAATTTAAACAAGTACGTAATTGAATAAAGAAAAAATTAATTGAAATTAAAAAAAAAAAATTCACCAAGAAGGGATTTGAACTAACGACCCCGAAATTTTATCAAATTTAAAACATACAAAAGGTAGACTACATAACTTATTATTCATCTTCAAATTAAATCATTTTCTTTTGTGTATCAATTACTAGAATCGAAATATAATCTACGTATTACAAAATGTAACAGTTTCGACTTTATTTAAGAAAATAGTATTGATATACAATATATGTACATGTATATAATGAAATTAGAAATAATTCTTATTAGAAAAAGTTTTTCTTTTAATTGACATTCCGTCATTATGTGACGGGCCAACAGCTAGTGAATATATATTTGTTTAATTTTATGTATACGAAAATTGAGTTTTTATAGTATTTGTATTTATATACCGAGTACACTAAATACAATAAAAAAATTTTTAATATGTTGTATGTATATCCAGTATGTACTATGTATCATTATGTAATATTTAGCTTTTCACTGCTTTGTTTATTTTTTTATCTTCTCTTTGTTCATCTTTTTTTCCTTTTATTTTTCATTGTATTTATTGTACTCAGTATAATTTTTGTATTTTTAAAAGATTTAGAAGACTTCAAATTTGATTTTCAAAACATTAAAGTATTTATGAAAGCCAAGCTTTTCAATATTATTTGAAATACAACCAATAGATAAAATATAGTAAAGTTTTAGTTTGAGTATACACCAAATTTAAAGCTTTTAGAACCAGTGTATAGAATGAGAATACAGTTTTTTATTACATAATTTTTATAAAGGAATATATTTGTGCAGATCTCTAATGCATAATATTTTAATTAAATAACTTTGAGACCTTCTTGAAAAATAGGTTATATTAGTTAGATTTTGTTTCAGTTGAATATACAACTTTTCTTGGATTGGTAATACTTATTAATCCGAAAGCCTTTAGTTTTTCATAATACTTTTGTAGGATGTTTTAATTATTGTTTTTAATGTTGAGACACTGGAGTTTTTTTTTAATGTTGGTGACGTTTTTAATGTTGGTGACGCTGTAAATGACATATACATTATTTAATTAAAGAGTTAGATGAGAATGAATTTAAACACGTTTGTTATTGTGATTATTTAGAATAAAAGAAAATTAATTTTAGATATTTTTTAATAAAAAGGTCTACAATTATACATAAATAATTGTATTTCAGAGATTTCTTCATAAAGAAATGTGATGAAATTAATTAGACGAAAAATATAATCATAATATTTAATACGTAAACTAAAAATTGGGTATTGAGTATTGAGTAATAATATAAGTATTGAGTATAAATATCATTAGGCTGATTACCAACCGATTTTATTAATTTTTTTTCAAAATAATAGATATTTTCAGAACATTCACTTGAAATGCACGGGATTCGAAATAATTTTTCAAAAATTTTCAATTTTATTTTGAGTAAAGTAAAATTGTATGCTTAACGATTAGTTGTCTTCCTTTCTCGAATTTCAAGGTGCAGGAAAATACTAATTCGTACTTAAGTTACAGAAATTAGTATTCACATTTTTGGTGTTTAAGCGTTAACTTGTAAGGTATGCAGTGCTCACCTTTCACTGCCGGAGAAGTTACCACTCACTTATTGGCATTTGTTAAAAAAAAAATCTTTATATATATTATATATATATGATTGTGAACTTATTTATGAATAAAATGAAAGGACATTCATTCGTATGAAGGGATTTTTTATTGTGATTTTATTTTTCAAGGACATTTAAATTTAAAATTTTAATAATGTATTAAAGTAAATTGAAAATAGGTTTTTTTTTAAATATTATTTTATTTTTAAATTATTAATTTTTGTATTTTATATATTTTTTTGTGTTGTTTGCTTTGAACGAATAAATTAAAATGTTAAAAATAGCTTAAAATATTAATTAATTAATTAAAAAAAAATTTAATTATAAGCATATAGCTAAAGTTAGTAGATATAAATTGCTTTTAGGTTCACAAATTTCTTAAATCTAGTTATCAACATGCTGTAAAATATTTAATTAGTTAATATGGTTAGCATTATAGTATACATAGTACGATGAATTCAAAATTAGTTTGAAGTTTTGCATACTTTTAGGAAAATTTACGTAATTTGTTAGTGTGTGAAATCAATTAGATAACTATATTTCATAACTCATTAATGTTGAATCTCACAAATAAATCCTTAATGAATGTATGACGTAAATTTAACAGGGTCGTCAAATTTCATTCAATATATAGTTATTCTTTCTTTTGATGATATTTAAAATGCAATTAAATTTAAATAATAAATTAAATATCAAAAATTTTAAATAAATATTAACCTAATATTAAAAATTATTATGATTTATTTTTGATTTAGCAAATATTTAATGACAAAATTGATTTTTAAGTAAATATTTTTACTAATGTACTTTATTAGTTGTATAATGTAATATACATTTGGATATGTGATATACATATATAACTATAATTTCACAAACACATTAAAGGAAAAGATCCTCTTAGTGGTCATAATATCTACAATAAGAATATTTTTTAATAGGATTAACTTTTAGCAAATGGGTATATAAATATTTGAACCTTGGACTATTTAAACCTTAAATATATTCAAGAAATATTTTCTCTAATTTTTTTGTGTTTTTTTTTGCATTTTATAATTTATTACAATTATGTATTAAAGTACAGTGATGGTCAAAGTAATGGATTACGAATTTTATAATATTTAAATGTGTATATTATAAAAGTTAAAATATTATAAAATTTAGTAAATAAATTTTAAGAGATATTGAAATGTAAGAAATATAATTTGATCGACTATAAGTTGCATTAGAATGGAGGTCTAATAGTTTGAAAGGTTTTAAATAATACTTGAAGTTAGAGCTGAATCTAAAAGTTTAAAGTTGCAGCTTTCGTTATTTTATTTTACTACATAGAACGATTGTGATTGGATTGAATAAAAATATATATTTCTACCGAAAGTGATTTAATTTTACTTGTAATTCCATCCTAATTAAAAGCCGCAGCAAGAGTAAATTTTTTTTTTGAAACCTCGTTTTTAGAAAATCTTGTTTTTAGAAAATATCGATTTTTTAAAAACTCACTTACGAAAAATCTCGTTTTTAGGATTTTAAGGTTAGATACAAAGTTAAAATTTTTAGCCCTTTCCAGAAATAAAATGAGATTTTCTAAAACGCAATTTTCTGAAAATGGGATTTACTAAATCGCGATTTCAGTTCCAACCTGTTTCTAAGACTTTGAATGTTAAAATGATGAATTATATAATTCAAATTTCTAAATGTTGAATTAATAAAATATGATGGGGTTTTCATTTACAAATTTACAAGTTTCATATCAGAATATTCAATTTAGGCTCATATCAGAAATATTAATTGTCAAGTGATTATATCTTGTGCTCATTATACTCTTGCATTTTTTCGAATAAGGCTTTAGGAATTTTCTACGGACGATTTTAATACTCAGATTTGCTAAGAGTTAAGTTTAAAAATACTATAATTCTAAATTTTGAAATTCAAAACTTTAATAAAAAACAAATTGAGTAATAAAAAAATTTTAAGACAAAGTTATACGTTTTCCTATTAAACTATATGAACTTTTCAATTTGTGGACAAAATACTAGTAAAATTTAGAAATAATATAAAACACACACAAAATTGAGTATTTCGTATTTTAAAAAGCAATTTCTTGATTACAAATTATTTAAAACAAGAGGTTAATTTGATATCTTTACTGTACATATCTTGCACCACCTTCCCTACAATCTTCAACTGCTCTAATATTCGGACAAATTTTTCTAATAATATAAATAAAAATTTTTATTAAATAATTTTGACCATAACTGTTCATATTTGTTCATAAATGAAAATGTGGATACATTTAACTGTAAAGGATATTATACACAATTAGAATTATTATTCTTATTAAAAAAAAACTTTCAAGTTTTGTTTTTATTTCAACTTTTTTTTCATTCATAAAGATTCTAAAGTTAAGTTATGAATCGTTAGAGTTTAAAGTAGAAATGAGAAATTAAACAAAAAAAAAATATGTAGTAAGGTCTATGAGCCATGAAAGAAAAAGAAGAAAAACTTTAATTTTTATGTGCTTTATAAAGGGTCGAAGTTAAAAGTTTTCACTTTTTGGTGTTTTAAATATTTTTTTTTAATTTTTGCTTTTCATTTTTTGTTTTTTAATTTTGTGAGAAAATTCTTATGCAAATGTTATTTAATGCGGTTTGGTACCATAAGTTTTAAAGTACAAAAACATAAAAAAAAAGGAAACACTAATTTCAAGTGAAAAAAGATTGAGTTAAAATACTGATAACATGTATACACTTTGAATATAGAAGTGTTAAGAAAGACAAGTTGATTGTTTTTGTTCTTTTACTAATTGTCAAGTTTTTTTTTTATAGTTTTAGGAATTTTTTTACTTAAAAATTTAATAAAATTAATTTTCCAAACTATTTTGTCCGTACATTTTAACTTAGAAATTAATTTGATATTTTTTTGGGTTTTTTAGATTTTGATAAGTTTTTTCAATGTTAGGTGTCCATGTTTGAAGTTATGGTAAAATTACACTTTATTGTTACTATAATTATTTTCAGTTGGATGGGTAATGAAGATGATTAACTTTTGTTGAACCCGTCTTATGTTTCATACATCTTTTGTTAAGTGTCATAGAGTTTAAAAAGGTTATAGGGTAACTCTCATACATTTCAGAACGAAATATCTTGATTTGATGGAGAGCTTTAATATAACGAATTAAATTATACTTAATTATCTAAATTATTATGAGATACTTTACAATTAAGGAGTTTTTTTTAAGGAGTGATAATATAACACTTATGGGGTTATAATTGATTAATATACACTTGGTGAAATTGTCAAATTTTTAACTAGATTCCATTTCCAGGAGTCAATTAAGTTAATTCTCCAAAAGAGTTTTAAATCTTTTAGGTTCCTAGGTTTTTATTATCACTCAGGTTTGTTCAGAGTAGAAAATTAGAATTAAACTTTAAGCAAAACAAAGTGATTGGTAACTAGGACATCAATATAAGTTTTATTTTAATTCTTCTAACTTAACATGTATCTTTATTTTAAAATTAGGTTTCTATCCTTTCAGAACAAAAAATAGTTCTAAAAATTTCTATATCATTTTATGTTGTTTTTTTTAAATATACATGCAATTATGATAAGTTGTTGAATGAATACCTAAAAATACAAAACTTTTTAATATATTTTGATGTTTTTGTTTTAGGGTTTCCGGGTGAATTTGTATTTTTGCTTTTTTTTATTTAAATGACTAGGAAACCATTACTTTACAATTTTAAAGCAATGCAAAAATTATGCAAAAATTTATTTATTTTACAAACAATTTT
This sequence comes from Dolichopus griseipennis, assembly GCA_963082915.1. NCBI lineage: Eukaryota > Metazoa > Arthropoda > Insecta > Diptera > Dolichopodidae > Dolichopus > Dolichopus griseipennis. The sequence goes on from OY720442.1 coordinate 9,122,279, forward strand.
TTTTTATGTTTTATTTCAAATAAAACTTTTTCTTTAGCTTTTGACATTACATATTGTAGTTTTGTATTTTATAGAGTATTTTAAAAATATGTAAAGTATTAGAATTTAATAACTTTAAGATATTTAACGTAAGGAAGGGCAAGTTATAATTGACGTTTATTACTGCTATGACTATTGACAAAGATTTCATTTTTAACGCAGTCATTTTTAACTTTGCATTGAATCTAGAACTTTATTAAGATATGAATTAGATTTAAAGTTTTTTATGCTTATATTGATCCCTAATATAAATTTGAAATGCATTGTTTAATGATTTTTATAGTATGAATTGATTTAATTTAATTGGTAATTTAGTTTATTATTTTGATACTCACTGTATATTAATTTATTAGTTGCTATTATAAAGTATTTATTCCATAATATGTATTCGCTTAGAGTTAAGTCAAGTTAAATTTTTTTTAAAAATTATTATTATTATTAAAATATTTTTAAAATAAAGAATTCAAGTTAAAAATGGTTAAATACGTATTTTGTAAAAATTCAAGGGTTACAAAAATATTTATTTTTAAAAGTCTATTTTGAAATTACAACAAATTCTATTAATTTTTATTGTATATTATTGAAGTCTACTGCAATGACTAGAGATTTTCGAATTTTTTAGTCTATAAATCTACTAATAACTTGCCTAAGATCCCCGTAATATTTTAATAAGTAAAGCTCCATCATATTTAATTAATATTTCAATTCTTTATAAAATTGCATACTTTTAGGCATAAATAAACCTTTTTTTTTTTTTTTTTTTAGTGTTTTATTTTTCTATTCATTATATTATTTTTTAACAATTCAAAAACAAAAACTTAAAAAGAATTCTTATATGCTAAAATGTAATTTGTACATGGCTGACCAATATGTCAGCTCTCACAATTTATTTAGAACTATATTAGTATAATCTCTTTTGATGTTTTAATATTGATATTTTGATTTTAACATAATATATTTTAGTTTTAATTTAATATTAATATAATTGAATTTATTGGAAAAAATTTTTTTATATAAAAACCAATTTTTTTTATTTATATGTTTTATAAAAACTTAAAACTAAAATAACCTAATACTTATACCTATACCTAAACCTACTATAACCTACGTTACATCTAAATTTTTCCAAAAGTATGGTTTTTTAATTTCTAATTTATTTTTTGCAGGAATATACTTATCATATTTAAACAACTCATTGTCATTAATATTTATTATATTTAAATTTAAAGGTATTTGTTTTATTTTCGCGTTTCTTTTATAGTGGTATAAAATCGGAATATTTTGATTATTTTCAATATAATTATGTTTGTCCAAAAACACGAATCCTTCTGGAGGCAAAAAACCTGTAACTAGGCAGTTTTTAATGTACTCAAAATCTTCGTACCATGGATGGCAGATTAATGAGTTCTCGCATGATTCACTACTCCTTTGAATGTGGTTACGTATGAGACGAATGATAAAATTGTCGATTCTAACTATGTTCGCCTTATCATATATAAATTTATTTGAATAATAGTGCATATTCGTGTTAGGTTTTCTATTGTAATTTGTACAAGCTCTTAAACACTTGCGTTCGAATATTCTTAATTTTTCCATCACAGAAGCATTAACATTATACCATATTGGACAGGCATATGTTAGTACTGGACGGATTAAGGTTTTGTAGCAGAGCAATTTAACATTGTTGCAAAGTGTTCTGGAAAAGAACAATTTTCCTAAATTAATAAAGGCGTTATTTGCTTTTCTTATTTGATTTTTAACATGATAGTTAAAGTTTAACATATAATTATAGTGAACTCCTAAATACTTGAAGTTCACAGAGTTTTTAATTTTTGTTTTGTCTGGAGTTAATATATAAAAATCTCTCCAGCATGATTTAACATTATATTTTACCTTGTTAATAGTATTCCTGAATAACATAGTTTCACATTTTTGATAATTTACTTTTAGCTTCCAAAGATTACTATAAGATATCACTTTATAAAACATTTTTTGTAAAATGTATTGTGCATCTCTTAGATTATTACTTGTTGCGTAAATTGTCAGATCGTCCGCAAATGCTATACTGTAATTGGGCTCTAAATTTTTATTTAGAGAATTCAGTAATTCGCTTATGTATATATTGAACAAAATAGGGGAATTTACGGTGCCCTGTTGTAACCCATCGGATAATTTGAATTCTTTGGATAAATGATTATCCGACCCCCATGTGCTAAAAGTTTTACCTCTTATCATGTTGTTAATCAGAATAACTAAATGTAAGGGATATTGATATTTTAAGAGTTTGTATATTATACCATCAATCCAGACGGTGTCAAAAGCTTTTTCAAAGTCCACAAAACATGCTGCTACAACCTTATCATCGTTTATATTTCTACATATATCCGATGAAAGCTTCGTCATAGCATGTATTGTGCTGTGTTTATGACGAAAACCAAACTGATTTGATGGTATAATATTTTTAATCTCAGTTATTTTGACTATAAATTTATTTATTATTATTTCTAGGATTTTTCCTATATTTGGTAATAAACTTATTGGTCTATAACTGCTAGGATCTGAAGCACTTTTTCCTGGTTTTTTTAATGTAATAACAACTGCTTTTTTCCACTTATTTGGGAAGTAGCTTATATTAAGGCAATTGTTAAAAATTATAAATAAACCTCCTTCAAATTTCATTAATATTTCAATTCTTTATAAAATTGCATACTTTTAGGCAAAATCAATATTCAAAATATTTTAAAAATAACGAATTCAAGTAATTTTAGGCTACAAAACTTTAGGAAAAATATCCACGTACAGACCGACAAAATATTGTTAAACTAAAGTTTATTTAAAATTTTTGTAACATAAAAAGGATAATAGCAAAAGTTCCTTTTATTTTTAAATTTACATCAAAATATTGACCTAACTGTAATTATTTATGAATAATAATAGAAATATTGTTATAAAAGTGTTAAAAAGTAACGGTACTTTTTGACATTACTGTTGTTTATATGTTTTATGGTTATTTATTTGTTTGTGACTTTAAAAAACCAAAAAAAACTAACTGAAATATAAAAGAGTTATCGGACCAGGAGAAGGGGCAGATCACTTTGAGGTTTTTTTTTTGAAAAATTTTTTAGATTTATTTTGGAAATTTTTTTGAACTTTTTGTAAAATTTACAGGACTGGAGAAACATTTTATTATTATTTTGGCTTTTAAAGAAACTTTTAAATAATAATTTGCAGTACAGTGATAGGGAATCAGAAAGAGGGAGTGGGAGAGAACATAGAGACAAAATAAAGTGTTGAATAAATTAGAAAAATTATTTTGTTGCCATTTTTTGTTTGTTTTTTTTATATAATAAAAATGCTAATAAATTTTGAGTTTTATTTGTAATTAGTTCAAAAAATTTCAAACTTAATGTATTTTAAAATTTTATAAAATAAAATGATAATAAAGGTATATAAGGTGATCATAAATTGTATGTTTGTTTGTGTTTTTTTCTAAATTTGAGCACGTATAAATATTAAAATATAAAAAACTTTTTAAGTTTAAAAAAAGAATCAAAAAAAAAATTTGAAATTAATTTGCATTTAATTAATTTATTTCAAATAAATTTTTAAATGAATTCCGGTATAATATTTTAGAGAGGTTTAATATAAAAATGTTTTATGAAATATAAAAACTAATTTATATTTAAATTAAAAAATGAATTCATGTATATAGATATAAAATCAATAGTTAATAAATGTTAATTAACTACCCTTTTAACTTCTCCTGACTTCAATTTTAGGTTAATTCAAAATTTTATTATTAGATTTTCGAAAATATTTGTTTGAAAAATATTTTACACGAGAAGGGCATATTGAAAATTATAGGAAAAAACAATCTTTTGATCAATTTTATTAAAATTATTTAATCTCTGTTTGAACTATTTCCCCTTAGAAGTGCAGCAATAAGCCACTAATAAGCAGCTTTAAATGACATAAAAAAGAAATTAAACAAATTGTGGAAAATTGAAAGTAATAATTGAAGTTCAGTCTGGTACCACTGAGGAGTCCTAAAAACGGAAAAAAGGACGAAACAACTTCTGCTCTATGAAAGTCATTACGATGCTTGGGGCTTTTATTATTTTGGTTCATGGATTTATTTATCTGAACAATGGCGTGGTAGTTTATTAGCCCAAATTTTAAGATCAAAACCTGCTTCCAAACAAAGTTTAACAAGAAGATGGTTTTAAGCTTAAACCTTGGTTCAAAACTCAGATTTTCAAAACTCAAGCTTAAACCCTGGTCAGTTTATTGAATCCAATAAAAAGAAAATATAGTTAAAATATATACCTATATCACTTTTCAATTTTGCTGGGATTTGAATCCGGGCTCCTCGAATGAAAGATCTAACCTTACTCTAACCACTGTGCTACCATAAAAATATACTTAATTCTTGTGAAAGATAATAGATGGCGCATAAATGTAACCTTTATCTATTAAAAATCTTATTAAATAGTTACAGCTGAGTAATCAAATGCTTGATATATTCTAAATGACTAGGTTATTGTTCCGAAGCTCTTGAAGAATTTAAATTGGATGATGTTATTGATGTACTGTACTTAATCTACTATGAGGTTTTTTTGTAAGTGTTTTTTTAACTCGAATTGTTTTCTGTAACTCTTTATAGGGTTTTGTGAGTTGAAAAATTTTTTAGAGGTTATCTGGGTCAAATGTTGAGTCTGGTTCCACTAAAGAGTCCTACACACTAAAAAAAGTACGAAAGAACTACAGCTTTGGATTTATATTTAAATTATATTTGGTCACCATGGAGATTTTGTAAAGCAAAAATCAATTTTCAACTAAACATATTTTTTCAATTAAATATTACACGATCTGTACAGGGATCGAACTAGAACTCCCTTGATTAAAAAGCCAAACGCTTAACTAGTACACCACAGATATTTCCCTATTTAATTCATTATTTAATCATTAACCATTTATATATTTATTTATTTTCCATTGCTTCAATATATAAATATCATTATTATATTTTACGAAAAATCTAATTTTTATACTAATAAAAATAAATCAGTTTAAATGTCTTTAAGTAATAAAGTCACTTATTTTCAACTAATTGCTTCAAATTTATTTTAATCTGGACCTTTAATAGGCACAAAAGAAAAACCAACAAAATGAAAAATAAAATCTTTATTAGATTTGAAAATCTGTTTTCCAATATAATCTGCCCGTGCTTGTAATTTTATCCTCCCTACAATTCGAACGGAAGAAATATATACATTTCTTTCATTGTTTTCGATACGGTAATAATTTCACCAAACTTCTAAACAACAACAACATCTGTTTTCATTACACTTCATTCTCACTTACCAATAAGGTTTTTTTTTTTACTTATATATTTATGTGAATATAAATATGTAAACACCAATAATGACTTATGTATATAATTCAATAGTCACTATATACTCGTAGACCCATTAAAGGCATCAATGTTAAAATAAGGAGAAAATAATAAATAATTTGCAATAAATTTCAACACGAAAATAAACATTTTTATACACCCCCAAAACTTCGTTTCCTTCTAATTTTTCCTTCCTTTGAAAGTTTCATGTAAAAAAAAAACAACCAAATAGAATAGTAATCATTGTAATGATCTTGATAATGATAGTAGTAATGATAATAGTCATCAAAGTCACCATTTTCCCTCCTTAAAATTTACTCCTATAATTTTTGATAATCTGAAACCCTTCTATCGGAAAATCCAGCCCAAATATCGTAAGAGAAAACTGTATATTAGGATAAGATGATTATAGGATTCACTTAAATCAAGAGAAAACCCCAAATAGTGGGATATTTTTAAGGCAGAATTCAAATATATTAAACTACAATTGGTTACATAATGATGCGGTCATTAAATTAATATTGTTAATATTATATGTAACATTACAACAATTTACAAATTGTAAAAGATTTTAGAAATGAGACTTTTATTCAGCCGTTTTTAGATTGGGAACAGTATTCTCCTGAAGTTATGCAAAAAATTGTTATAACAAAAGGGGTTTGTGTCTTTGATACTTAAATTAATGAAGTTCTAAGTTCTAAAAGTTATTGATAATTCTCATTTGAAATTAAAACAATAATCAACTCAAGCATCTGACCAATAGCGTAGTGGTGAAGCAGTAGTTTTCATGTGGAAATAAGATATAAATAGTTTTTTGAAAGCTTAGTTTAAAAACATAATTATTATTAATTTATGCATATACCTTTACATGGTTTAAACCAAGTTTCTTTTCATTGGACTCAATGATCTTCAGAGTGGTGTTAAAGGAGCTAAAGATAGAACTTGAAATTGGAGATTGAAAATAAATTATAAAATAGCTTCTCTTTCCTTTGTTCTCTCAAGCTATGCATAACTGTAAAACCTTTTAATGATTTAATAATCTGTGGCAGCTTTTACAGTTATATAGGTTTTACAGTTGAAACGTACCTTTTATTAAACTTTTTAATGAAATTCATGAAGTTCATATTATTTTGACCGACTGTATATAAACTTTACTGTATATTATAAAGTTTCTATACACAAATTTTTAATACTTATTGCCGTTAAACACCCATAAAAGGAAATAAAATCATGAAATCAGCATCGGTGGTGGTTGTTGGATATGATTTTCATACTGATTTAATAATGGTTTGTTTTTTTTTTGTTTGTTTTTTGTATGCTTACACGCAAGAATCAGTTTGGTATCGTTACATACATAAGAAGTAAAGTAAAAAAAAAAAACCCTTAGAGAGAAAACATCAATATCAATAATGTGAAAATATACAATTTCCAATAAATATGTACGTAAATTTTAACAACGATTCTAACATCCGCCAACAAAGTTAGCCTGTTTTCCTGCTTGTTTCTTTCCTTGAATCACAAATTTTTTCTTTTATTTTTGTTTTTTTTTTTTTTTAATAGGGGGTGGTATTTTTGCTCCTTTTTAAATTTTTTTGTGTGCAAAATCAATTCGCATATACTGTATATCTTCAATATCCGAATATCTTTGGGATGTTCTTACCAATTCCAATTTTTTTTTAAACGATAATATTAAGGCATCATTTAAAATCTTTTATATACAAGGTTAATATTTTATATATTTTTATTTTTTTTAAATAACGATCCGACGGAATCCATTTAATGTGTAAGGACAATGATATTAAAAATCAAAACAAAACAAAAAAAAAAAAACAAGGAGATAAAAGGAAACCCTGAAACCCAAACAATTGTTACAAAAAATTTCAGCAAAAAAGAAAAAACAGATTATATACAATTTTTGAGATAAAAAAACCACAGGATTTGATTCTATTCATTGAATATTTAATAAATAAAATAGTACATATTATATTTGCGATATCCTAACTTAAGGTTTTTCTAATTGTGGTTTTATTTTACTGAAATACAGGAATAGAACAAACATGATGGAACTCTATTTGGGGCAATTTATATAGGGCATAAAGTTTATTTCTAATGTTCTGTAGGAATTCGACTATGTCTTCAAATTGTGAATTCATCTTAACCTTACCATTCCTCGTCCTTAAATGTCACATTTATGTATTTTAAAATTAATATTAGGTGGAAAGTCCTTAAGAAATCTCCTGTTTATGTAAACACAAATTATTTAATAGAAGCTACCGAGGTAGATTGCATATAGCATCCAAAATGAATATATATTCTGAAATGTTTAAAATAATATTAGAGTGCCTGTAAGAAAAAGAACCTAGCCAAGTTTAGCTTTTCCATCTTATAACAAATTGGAATTTATAAAAAAACTCCTGATATGATATAAAGCCTACGACCGTATAAAGCCGAGATAGTTTAAACCTTTGAATTTTGTATTGTTTTTTTTTGTAGATTTTACAATGACGATTTTAAGTTCTATGAACCAGACTGAAATAAACAAATTTTCAGATAGGAAACTTTAGAAAGGAATTCTACTACAGATAAAATGGATTTTTAACACTTTCAACTTAACAATTAAATTAAAGCGCCGATGGATACAAGCGATGGATTGATAAATAAATATTTACTTAAATAACACTAAAGATCTTTAATGGTATTACAAGGAACTACTGATAAATGTAACAATGTCCATTTTAAATTAGACTTATTTTTGACAATTCTAAAGCTTTAAGAAAATTTGTAACCATGGAAACAACCAGCTGGAAATTACATTAAAATTAATATTATATACGCATTTTAATAAACAAAGTCAATGATTTAACACGTCTGCTGGAATAAAACTTCACAACTAAAAAAAGTCTAAAATTATACAATATTTAAAAGTTCAGTTCATTGGTTCCGATGTGGATATGAGGCCTCCATAAAGTCAAAAAAAAACCACAAACCTAGAAAACTAAAATAAAAAACTCAGCAAAAAATGTTAAAAAAAAAAAAAATTGTAAACAGTTTGTATGAAATTGTCAACCGTCGCGTCGTTTATTATTTTATGAGCGTTTGTTTTTTTTTTACATATTTTTTTTTTGCTATTGAAATTTTTATCATTTGTTTTTTTCTTTCTCTTTCTTTCGATTTTCAATAAATATGTTGTGCTCTTCTTTTTTTTAATCTACGATTTTTATAGGATTTCTTTATTCATGTCCCGTTTTCAGGTTATTTTCAGATTTTTTTTTTTTTATTTCTTATGTCGGCTTTTTTTTTAGTGAATAAAAAAAACAAAATGAGAGCCGTTAGATTTGTGGTGTATATAATTTTTCTCTCTCTCTCTCTTTCTTTCTTTTTTTTTGTTATTTGTTTATTATCATCATCATGAATTGAAATTATATTCCCTATTTACCTTTTCGGTTCGTTTAGCACCAAATCACCAGAATATTTATTTGAATCCATAAATCTTGGCGTGTTATTTTTTGTTGTGCTTGTTCTTTTTGTGGTTTTTTTTTTTGTTTTTTATTATATTGTTTATTTTGTTGTTTTGGTTTTTTTTTTTTTATTTTGAAAATAAAATTACAGTTATATAAACAAACAAATTTCAATTTTTTTTTCCAATATCTGATCGATGTTTAATATTTTATTAGTGGAAATAACCTGTCGCAAAACATTGATTGATTTCCTTGTGTTTGTATATGTGTGTATTGTGTATGTATGTGGATTTGGAGAAGTGTAGATTGCAAAAATATAAAAAAAAAAATATAAAAAATGATGGGAAGATAAATAAAATACCGTTACTTAAAAAATACGGTTTTTAGGATGTGTATATCATATAATTCATACATAATATTTATTCAATTTGCATGAGCATCGGAATGGATTACTTTGCGTATATAGTATGGATAGGTATGAATGTATATGTAGCATAAATGTGTGTTTATTGATTAACGTATCCATAAATTATAAAAAATACATATTTTATTGAATGTATTATTTAGTAGATAAAAGTAATTGTCTGTTTAATCATATGTCATTTAACAGTTTATTTAAATATTATTCAAGTTTTAAAAGACAGTAGTCAGTACTCAGAGCTGATGATTTTCAAGTATTTTTGAACTTAAATAAGAAATCCAGGAGTAGTACCCATACTTCAAAATATGTTCTATAAAATTTAAATACATTCTATAATTGGTACTGGAAAAAATTTAAAAACCAATAAAAATAATGGTACTGGTATCTATTAGTATTTGTTCAGTATCTACCAGTATTTTTTCAATATCAACCAGTACTTACCAGTGTAAACCGGTACTTACCAGTATCAACCAGTAAAAATATTGGTACTCGTATCTACCAGTATTTTTTCAGTATCACCAATACTTATTAGTATGAACCAGTACTTATTAGTATCAATCAGTATTTACCAGGATCAACCAATGACCGCCAGTATTAACAATTAATTGAGATAAATGTAAATAAAATATTTATTATTTCTACTTTTAATTAAATAACTATTACTTTTAGAATATTTTTCTATTGTTAATACTGGTAAATATTGGGTAATATCGGCGGTTACTGGTTAATGCTAGAAAGTACTGGTTAATACTGGAAAGTAATGGTTAATACTGAAAAAAGTTCTACTGGGTACCAGTACTTGGTACTTATATTTTTTCCAATCCAAATATTTGAATTTTACTGAATATTTTATCCAGTATTGTTACTGATAATTGACTGCTACTGGTACTTGAGATCACCACCTCTATCAGTACCCAAAAGAATTGACGAATTTCTGTATGGATGTTACATGCATCATAGTCATCATAATTGTATCATAACAACGGTTGTCTTAACTACTATTCGTATTACGCTATCTTAATTTTAGTTACCTAATTTCGAAGCCTATCGGGGTTATCAAATTATTTTATTAGAATTGTTACAATTTCGTTTATAATCTAACGATTTCACCTTCGAGGTGGTTCATCTCTTCAACAAAAAGCTTTTTCTTAAGCCAAACTTATAAAAATGAAAGATATTACAATAACGGTAAAATGTTTAACTATTTTAGAATAAAATTGCGAGGCAAACATATTATTTATGTATCACATGTATATTTAAATGTTTATATAAGATATTAACCTTTAATTTTTATTTTGTTTGAAGATATTTACCAAAAAAAATTTTTTTTTTTGTTTTTAATGAAAAATGGAAGGTGTTAAAATATTTAAACACCTTTTTTTTCAAGTAAAAAATATCGTGAACAGATTGAATTACAATCAAGTTTTATATATTAATTTTTATTTGAATCTTGTTAACGAAATAAGTCAAATTGATTAAGCCTTTTTTTTCAACTTGTTCTGAGGGTAATTTTGTAGGGGTGGGAATGAATAATTACAAATAATTTTTTATTTTATAATTTTAACATAATATTACAGAGATTTAATTTCTTTAAATAAAAGTTTTAAATTAAGAATAGGGTTAATAAAGGTAAAATTTTTTTAAATTTAATAAATAAGATTTGAGAGCAATTTAAGAAAAAAGTATAATATTAACTGATTGCATGTTGTATTAAACACTTACTGGTCTTAAGAATATTATTAAACTCTAAAGCTTTAGTATTACAAACTTATAAATTCACTTGTAAACATTTACAGGTTTTAAGTGGGCTTTCAAAATTCGATGGCAAGGCAAATATTAGGAGAGACTTAATTAGTGAATGACATTAAAATATTTAATATTATTAGATAATTTGCCTATTTTCATGGGGTTCATAAAAAGCATCGAAGGCTACAAAGCCATTGGGAGTAGTGTGAGTAAAATACACTAAAACCACACTGATCTAAGATTAAACTTTGAGATTGGGCCTTTGATATAAATATGTACAGTTTGGTTTTGTGGATGGGATTGGGAAGCAAACTCTGGGAATTGGGTTTGAGATAGGGAATCATGAGGATAAAAGGGAAAATTTTTAGGGAGAAATGAATTTTAAGGAGAAAGGGGTTATATTCTTCTTGAATTTAATTAAGTCGTATATTTACGAATAACCAACTTTAGAAAAACCATGGGTGGGATATTGTCCCATAATTTAAACATTCGCATAACAAACGAATTTCCATAAGACATGCTACGTCTGTATTTCTTACAAGTAAAGCAAAAGATTACTACATCTTTTCAATCCAATGTACTTCATCAAAGTGAAATATTTAGTGACATTATTGACATAAAAGTATATGCGAATCATCATGTTGGACACGGATGGATATTTAATACTTATATTTTACTTATCCAACTCTAATTAAAAATCCCATGATATTATGAAATTTAAATCTTATCCAGTGGAAAACATTGTCCTATAATTTCCAAATTCAAAATTTCCCTTGAATTTACAATTGTAATTTTTAACTAAACAAGTTATGAATATGATGGCCATATTCATCATAAATGTATTTTTAATCCTTAGGGCTTAAAGGATCATTCACAGATTTGAAAAATGGATTCAAGCCATTAAAATTTTGAATTCACTTACGAATTTTACATTTAAACTTTGATAGCTTTCCAGATTCATTTTATCTATTAAAAACAATCAAACATATAACAAACTTTTTCTATAAAACATATAAAATTGATGTCTTGGAAGTAACTATCATTAAATAAAACTATAAAAAAAAAACAAAAAAAACAAAAAAAAAGAAAATGACAAGGTAAAAACTAAAGTTTAATTTCCTGTATCGCTAAAAGTTTTTTAAACAAATTTTTGTTGTTTCTTAGTTTTTTTTTATTATTTGCTTTAAACTTAAAATACCCTTGGAAGTTAGTTTTTAAAATTAAAATCTTATGTTAGTTTTTTAGTGTTTTATTTTTACTGTTATTTTTTTTTTATTTTGTTCTTCCTTAAGTACAACATGATGTAAAAATAAGTTTTTTAAGTTTTTAAGTAGCAATATGTTACAACATTCAATATACAATCATTACACATCATTGTCAGTTAACAATGTTGTTAGAAAAAAAAAAGTTTAAACTTTAAATAAATTTTTTGTCAGTTTATATATATTCAAATTTTTTTTTTTTAAAGTCGATTGATTTTATAAAGTTGATACAAGCTTTAAAGTTGAGATTCTATTAGAAAACTAAAAATGTATTACAAAAGTGGTTGTCGTCGTCAGACAGGATTCGCACTACATTACATATCGCTTACTAAAAAATTAAAAAGTATATTGTACTAGAACGGTACTAGGAACCGTTACTAAGAGGGAGACTGATTCAATATCTATTCTGCTCATTTAATAATTATATACAAAAAAAGATTTTTGAAATAATAAGTTTTAATAAAATATAAGATCTGGGCCTCATTTCATAAATATTGACAAGCGAATATTTGACAAAGTTGTCACAATAGTCTGACAATTTTATTTTTAAAAATCTTTAATTACTCTGAATTTTGATTAAATTGTAGGGTTTACAATTTTTCGCCTGTAAATTGTGGGATTGTCAATTTTTATGAAATAGGGCACTGATCATGTGGTCAAAATTACAAAAAGTCTGTATATGATTATGGATAACCATGGTAATTTGAGAATGTGCATAAGAGTCAAACTTAAATTTAGTATGGGGTAAGGAGCTTATGTCGATTTGAAAAATGTCGAAAAAATGTTAATTTTTTAATTTTATGTAGAGGGATTTAAGAGTTGATTCCTAAATCAGGGTATTCCCTTTTTCTAGATATATACATTTTATTCAAAAGATCAGCTTTTTGTTCAAGTCAACATTTCGGGAGTTCACATTGTCGAAGTTGGGCAAATCGCCATGGCAGTCAACCTTTTTTAAGTTCACATTTCGGGAGTCGATATTTTGAAAATTGACAAATCATTTTACAAAAACCCACCCCCATCCATTTTATATCAACCATAGACACTGAATCCGATATTATGCTGATATAACACTATATTTTGAAAAGTCGATTTATGTTTTCTTTACAGTGCACCAAAAATTAAAATTATGAACTTTGTTAAAATCCTAATTCTAGTATTTACCTTTTGGCGTTCCCTATAATATAGAATGATTTTCAAGTTGTTCTTGAAAAATCTGGGAAATGTGTTAACAGCCAAACTTGTGAGTTAAAAAAAAATAAAATATCACAGAAGTATTTAAATATGCCGTTATAAGTTTTGGACCCAGGATGCAAAATGATTAACACAGCCTAAATTTACGATACTCACACCTAAACGATTGCATCAATCACTTATCACTATGCAAAATATCATTATTTTGATAAGTTTTCGCTGCTATATTTATTAATTACCCTGTAATATTTTTATTAGAAAAAGGTTTTGTTCCAAATGGCTCCGATGCGACCGTTCAATAATTCCTTGTAATAATACAACAAAAACTTATAATTTATTGTCTTAAGGATTAAGCTACCATCCACCACTAGTCCGTTAATATTACTCACCTTTACTCCTTACGAAATTACTTATCTGTTTGATATATCACTGCTCGAATGTTTTTATTTTATTTTGCATTGTAGTTTAAATTTTTTTTAATTAAAAATTTTAATTACGGTTATTAGAATAACGGTAAAAATAATAATATATGTTTTTGTAATATTCTTACAGTTATCATCATATAATAACTTTTATAATTTAAAAATAAATATTAACTTAAGTGAGATGTTATAAAAATATTCAAAAAGAACAGTTATATATATTTTTTTTTGATATTTTGTACATGTATATATAATATACAGGTAATAAATACTTATTTGTATATGTATATATATATATACCTTCATATTTTAATCTTATACCATATATGTATATATTATTACATTTTAATGTGATTTTAATAACTTTAAGAATATAGAAAAAAGAAAAGTCTACAAAGTTTCAAAAAAAATTATTTACAACAATATAATCGCTTTTACATAATATTAAATAAATATATATTTACATTATATATATGTAATTATATTATATATGTGTTTATATATGAAAACATATATAAACATACATTTATATAAATATTTAAATGAATCTTAAAATTGATAATGTATTTTGAATGAGTTAAATTTTTTTTTAACACATATGTTTGTATATAATATATTTTGTATATAAACATATAGTAAACATATATAAAATATATGTATATATGTGTAATATACATCTTACAAAAATGTTTTATCTCTTCTTTAAGGATATCATAAGATAAAGATATAAATTATAATTACTAACATATTATGTAAATATGCAAATGCAATTATATGCATTTATTACACACATATACATATACAATATATAAATTTGTATAAAATTGCACTAACACATATATTATTTATTAAGTTAATTTGTTCTCTATTTTTTTTTTTTATACAATATTAACTTTCTTTTCTATACTTTCTTTTCAAAAGTTTTCATTCAAGGACTAACATTACCTGGAGGTAGTTTACATTTAAAGAATCCTTGAAGATTCTTTTTATTTTTTTTTTAAGTTGGATTTGTGTTGTTCTTGTTGTTGTTGTTGTTGATGTTCTTTTTAAATAGATTAAAATCAAAATAAACAGTAATATCAAATAATAAAAAATTGTAGTAGTATCTACACATTATGTACTAGAAGTTAACTAAAGTATATAAGTGTAATTTTATATGATATATAAATATATATATATAGATTATGTAGGTATATAAAATTAAATAGATAGTTTTGGATACATGACAAGAACAGTAATTTTTAAATTAATTTCAATTTTTCTAATCGTTTTTTTTAAGTGAAGGTAACATATGTTTAATTTATTTAACCCATTAACTGCTATGTTTAGCCGAGTAAATGTCTTAATAATTGGTAGTCAGTTAATGGATTTACAGCGGGTTACTCAAAAAATTTGTTGGTGTTTGATAATACTGACTCTGACTTAAGGTAGAAGTTAAGATGTCGACCTTTCAAGTAGAAGGTCTCAGGTTCGAACTTCGGTCAGATCATATTTTATAAAAATAAATATCGTAATATGAAATCAGCTTATATAAAAATATATATATAAATATTGCTCAAGATAATATTTGATACGCACAAACATTTGTGTAATCATATTCTTACTTAATAGCTTCAGCCGAGTAATCAAGTGGTTTAGTTAATATAATGATTAAAGAAACTGGAGGCTAATCTATTTCTGAATGCCCTTTACTTCTGAAAGTAGTTGAAAAGGAGTAAAAAAAAATACTTGCTCATTAAAAAACTCAATTTAATCTACCTAATAAAATATTACATTATTTCAAACCTATTGTCTGTTTCGGTACACTCTGTATGGTATCTATAGTACGTAGTATACCTATATTACCAACAATATCAAGAATTCTTATA